>OY811973.1:9306918-9479418 GCA_963681505.1 Eunapius fragilis | reverse complement strand
GGCCGTCGACATCGACATCAAGGATTCTACCCTCTATAACAGGGTCGAAATTACCGGCAGCTCTTTCATTACTAACAGAGCGAGCACAGGCGGGGCTGTTTCGATTTCAACGACGGATAACATAGCAGGCTACCAGAACGACACGGTTGTGCTATGCAACTGCACCTTTATAGGCAACAGAGCTTACTACGACGGAACTGCGTTAGGAATTTACTCACTCGTGCGTGTTGATGAGATAAGCTTGAGTGTTCAGGTCCAGGACTGGTAAGCGGAGATATATGCGCGCGCGCACACACACACACACACACACACACACACACACACACACACACACACACACACACACACACACACACACACACACACATGCATACACACATGCACATACACACATGCATACACACACACGCATACACTTCACATTGTGTATACGCACATATACACATATTGCATGGCAATGTGCATACATTCTCATCAATAATAATAAACGCTTAACACTCCATTGCTGGCAGTATCTTTGCTAGAAATTCACCAACAATTGGGCAAGACTCGGGTGCTGTCAATATATACCACACTCTGATCATCTTCAAAGGCAACACCATGATATATGGTAACACTGGAGGTGGAATGACCCTTCTGGATTCCCAGATGGCCATCCAAGGGCGGGTTGAGCTCTTCGAAAATTCTGCCGTATATGGAGGAGGCCTGGTTATGTCAGGTCGCAGTTTGGTAAACTTACCTGCTGCATGTGGGGAGCTCCCAATAGCCATTTCACACTTCCTTTCCTTGTCAGATCGTAATGTACAGCGATAGTTATCTCAGCTTCGTGAACAACACAGCTTTACAGGAAGGGGGTGGTCTCTACGTTGAATACACGTCCAATGCCTACTTCCTAACGATACTCAACAAGAACTGCTTCCTTCAGTACTATTCGAACGTGTCTGATATAGCGCCCAACCTATGGGTAAGTCTGCTCTTGGCTCTTCATTAAAAAAAAAAAAAAACTCATTTCCAGTGCCATAGGCCCAGACATTGGACCTTATAATAAGCATGCGGGACTATTGCATAATTATACCCTGTACCTAGCTAGTCAAATGCACCGGGCTATGGTGCAAATGCATGACTATGGAATTAATTACAGCTCATATGCCCTAACGATTTCGCCATCCGATTAAAAGCACTGTGTCCAGGTAGAAATAGCTAATGTTGAAGTTCATTTTATAAACGGATGCTATACTCATTCGCAGGTATTCTAGAGGCATGCATGCAAAGGAGGGCATATTAAGCTACACTGTTGGCAAATATGTGTTCTTGTGGCTAAGCTGGTATAACTGCTGACACTGTGCCACCACATTGGAATTGTATTATATTCTGGCATGTACTAATAACCCATCTCTGGAATTCTCACTTTTGGTGGTCCAAGGGCAAAGGAGATGATTTCAGGCCGTTGAGCCAAAGACACAGGTGCTTGGTCAAATGTAGCATTACAAAGTTGTTCCCCCAATGTATGCTGTAGGGAAAAGCAATGGCAAGCAACAAGTGACAACCACACTGTTGATCTAGAAGTTTTACTTGAATTAATACCTTAGGCAGCAACGTTTTTGATTCCTTTAAAAACCCACTTGGGCTTGAAAGGTATGCAAATAGCACTCTATCAATTTATCAATGTCCCTTATCATTTATTTTAAATGTGAGCTCAAGGAAATGTTTAATATTGCTGCAGTTTAATCAATCCCTTGTGATTGTGTGTCTCATGCTACAGAATGCAACGATTGAATTTATCAACAACACAGCCGGACGTGGAGGGGCAGCCATCTTTTCCACTGACTTCAGTCAATGCACGTGGTTTGGAGACATCAAATATGATGGCAATACTTACATATTTCTAAACCAGCCAAACTACACCAATTCGCCATTCAAAATGAGGTATAGCATGTTTGTAAGTTGCATCTATGAATGTAGCACGGTTTTAACATAATGCACAGGTGTGAAGAAATTGCCACAACTAGTGGTTATGATTCAGTGCAACACTCTGCATGTTATCAGACTGTTTCAGGAGTGAATTACTTTTATTCCCTAAATGCATTTAAATGATCTTCTCCTAAATAGTGGAAACAAACTACTTACTGGATATGCGCAGGGTGCTGTGAGCGAAGTGTCTCTAGCCAGTGCACCTTCTGTACTGATTCTTGTAAGTTGCTATGATGTAGCTACTATGATTGCTCGCTGCATCGGTTGTAAATGCATAGTTCAGTACCTGCATTTCGATCCATGGAAAAGTATGTTTGGTGGGCATGTTGCAAAATCGAAACATTTGATGAAATATGTAGTTCAGTGAACATGTCACAATGTGTGCTTGCTCATATTAAGTACCATTAAGGTTTAGCATTCCTATGGGCAGTTAACACCAAATGCAATACTGATGTACAACAGATGGATTCTGTGAAGCAGGATGTCTCCTTTGGCGAGAAGGTGAATATACAACTTCAGAGCAGAGACCAGCTGAACAACTCAAGGGAATCTGTGTATTCTGTCATCTTCCCCCCTGCTGCCCAGGTCAGGCATCATGATACAATTTACCCAAGTACAGAATCAACTTAAACCAATAATTAACAATTTTTAAATTATTAGTAACTTGGAATAATAGTAATACAATATATAATCAATATACGACATACATTTAAACACTCTTTATAACAATTTTCTGTCTTTTTTTAAATGAATAAACACCATTTCATCACAAAACCGAACTCTGAAAAAAAGGCTGTGAATACGGTACGTTGGTATGTTCAAATTGTAGGCTTATGTGCATTAGTTTACATCCAATGTCATATGGTATCTTCCAATGTGAGTCTCCATTTTACTTACACAAAATAACTTGCAAGAGTGAATATCCTAATGTGAAATGCAAGACTCTTGCTACACTACAAGGTGTATGTACTAAAGCAAAGTGCAAGACTCCCAGCTACCTAATGTTACATGCAATTTGCTATGTTAATGAATGTATATTTGTGATAAACCAGAAACCATCAAACCGACATGGCTATCCCTATTACTTTAATACCTTCCCCCCGAGATTCTGATATGTGAAAAGTTGTTGCATATTATCTGCACTACTGATTTAGATAATAAGAGAATAGAAAACACAAACAATAACAGTATACAATATTATATGAAAAATAAAAGTAGCATCACGAACATTATGCATTAACACATAATACTCCAATGCATTTACAAAATTTTAACCCTCTCAAAGGAGTAAAATCAGTACCACTGTACATGAACTGATCAGTATGCTCTCAGACCATTAATTAGTGTAAACTTACACATGCCCACACCATCATTTCACCACTGTGCACAGATATATCTGTTTCTTTTAATTTATATTGATATGGTGCATTTTTCAATCTCACAATACCACAAGTGTTACATACCCTCATATAACCAATAGAAACTGGGATCGCTCTCTTCCACTGGAGGTGTGATTACTTATGACGTTCCATCTGCCAATTCACTGTTTGGAGTGGTCGACAACGCTGCTAATGTTTCAATCCTGATCACTCTAATTAATAATGAGGTAATTTGCTATCCAGAATTAACTCTATCAAATCATTTACATCCAATTTCATTTTCCCCAACCATATCCATCAAAAATTATTATTTAAATCCACTACTCAGACATCCGCTTTAACAGTGAACCTCTTTGTGAAAGGGTGTCATCCCGGCTATGAGCTAGATGATGTAACACATCAGTGTGTGTGTAAATCCAACCTAATGGGCATTATTGCCAGGTGTGATGACACCAATCGCTACTTCTATTCTTTGGTGAGGAGCAAGCAGTTGACATTGTGTGTACTGCATATGAAACTTATTTCTGCCCCCCCCCCCCAAAAAAGGAGAAAAAAAAATTTTTTGCACTATGCTAGGATGAGTACTCTCACTCTCATTTCAGGGGTACTGGGTTGGTGTGACAACAAATAATACTGTTTACTTTGGAAAAACCATTCCTGGTTTCCTGAACTGCGCATCCCAAGGACTGCTGCAAGGCTGCCTCTTTAAGTACGATGCTGCAGATGCTCAGTGTGCAAGTGGAAGGAGAGGTATGCAACAATTGTGTTACAATCACAATTGGCCTTTTCTCAAAGAGTATACGGTTGCATTCCTGTGAAAAATTAGGATACATATTTGACATAAGATACTAAGTAAAACAAATATACTTAGCAGCATCAATACACACACACACACACACACACACACACACACACACCCATTCATTTTTACACATACGCACAACAAATGGGGGCGGGGGCGGGGCGGGGGGGGGGGGGGGACAGAAAGATAAGTATCAGGGAAAAAATTCTGGTCCATTTACTAACCATCTCTTGTCAGCAATATCTTCTGACGTTTTCACCACTGTGTTTAGTTACCTTCGTCCTGTATATAGGACAATTGTCCTGTATACAGGACGTTTTTCACAAGTATAATTTGTGTAAGTCTTGCATAGTTAATTTCCTTTGTGTGAGAGTGAGATCACAAACACATCATCTTTCCAATCTTCACAGAGATAAGTAGTTTAAGCTAGGCCATGTAAAACTAGAATTTTATGAATCTGCATGCTATCTGAAGTCAAAGAACAAGATTATAAGTGCAAATCATTAAGAATTTCAATGATTAGTCATCCATTGTGTTGTCCTATATTTTGGACAATGTCTGTCCTATATACAGAACAACACGCTGGTAGATTAGACATTAAGGTTAGCTTATAATTGCAAAAAACAAATTGAAAAGTACAAGTTGCTATAACCATTGGCCTTGGTGAGTGTATATGAATTTATATGTACTCACTGCACACTTGATCCATTTTAGGAACTCTCTGTGGCCAATGCACTGATGGTTATGGACCAACTTTTGATCTACAGTTTTGTGATAATACCTGTGATGGAAGCGGAATAGTATTGTACATCGTTGTGTGTGAGTGCCTAGAAGTGATGGTTCCAGTTTCCATACTTGGGATATGATTATTTGATAACGTGATTAAACCAATTTACCATCTGCCCTTCTGTCTCCAGGCTGTTTTGTGGTCATCTTCTCTGTGTTTGTTCTACACTGGGATATAAGGTTTCCAGATGAGCTCAAAGGTTTTATCTTTTATGCCCAGGTTAGACCCAGTCTGTGACATACATAGTCAGCCAATCAGCATTTAGGCCTACTCTGGGTAGTCATCTAGTTCCTGCATTCCATCATTTCTTTACTTCATAGGTGATTGGTGTTATATACAGAAATTCGTCATATCTACATTTTCAGATTGGTCAGGTATGATAAAGCATGTAAAACGAGTGCACCAAATGAGATACATTTTCCCTCACTAGAACAGAGTTTTCAGTTTCATGGTCAACATGCTCGGTTACGCCCTTCCTTTCCCTGTGTGCCTGTGGCAGGACTCCTCTGTCCTCCTGGTCTCTGGCCTTGGCATCATTCCGAGCATCTTAGCTACAATTGTGGCTTTCACTTATGGCTATTGGTATAAAAATTAACAAACAAGCCAAGTTATATTAAAGAATTATACCAGTATTTTACCTCCAATCTGTGTTGTGTGAAAGTATGCATTTTTACAGTAGATTAATCTGATGCAAGGCCTCACTTGTAGGGAATGGTAGCATGTGAAAGTGAGCATCTCGATTCTACTGAAAGTTAGATTTGCTGCATGGTGTATTGCATATTTTAGCAGCCCAATGGTTTGAATATCTGTTGTTTCATCTTATCCAGTGCACATCAAGGAAGGATACTTCAGCACAGTAAGAGCTATGGCTTCCATGGTTTTTACTTTCTCTACCTCTTTGCATACAAGTACTACCTTGATGTCAGCTTTGTATTTATCAGCTGTCAGAAACTGGAGGCAACTGGATCAACGGTTAGGGGTGCTATGTGAAGGAGGCAACGTGTGTGTGCATGTGTGTGTGGTTGTTTTCCATATCATTTGGTGGGGTTTGCTGAAGTTGGGGCATTGCTTTGAGATGTAATAGCCATGTGACTGTATGACCCAAAATATTTTATACGTCTATGCAGCCAGTTCCTATACCTTTTCTCTATTAACTTGTTAACACCAATTACGAATATGCATCCTGTAATTTTTCAAGCAGGCTTGTTATTCTGTACAGAAGTCGATATATGCATATGGATTAACCTGCGCATGCTGCTAGTGCTCTTGCTGCATCATATACATCTGACATCCCTAATAGATTTTGTTTCATTTGTCTTTTTTTTTTTCAAAAGGTCTTCACCTACAATGGAAATATAGAATGCCTCAAGCCTCCATTTGTGGGCCTATTTGTTCTTGGTCTGGTTGGAGCATTGATATTTGGAGTTCTTCTGCCATTATACTTTCTTTATCTTCTTTATAGGCAAACGGTGGGTACCGATTTATGTGACATTGACCATTTCTCTTTTTCTTTCTAGCATCCTCGGTGAACATCCATTATGACTCACTTACAAACCCTCTCATTTCCTCTTCCTGACCCTTTCTGCCACTCTTATATAGGGACATCTGCAAGTGTACAATGCAGTCACTAATGGGCTTAAGGAGAACCGTCGATACATCTGGTATGGTGTGTGGAGCATCTGGAGAAGGCTTCTATTTGTAGCTACAAGCCTATTGGTGGCTATAACATCGCAATCAGTAATACTGGTAAAAATTCATTCTTGTCATTTCCATCCTGTGCAATGCAGAGTTACATATAATATATACCAGCTGCCAGCTGCCAGCTGGAGATATTGTGCCTATATGTTCATTAGGATAATGTTAGCATACAATTTTTCACTGTCATGGCGTGTTTGCTTCCCTGTGAACGCGAGTGTGTCGATCGTAAAATTTAGGCCCATATCGTGCAGCGTACATAAAAGCAAAATTTGTCAAATGTATTGCATGACCATATCGATGTTTACACTGCATCTGTTACACATTCAATGAGTTATATTCACAGTAGCAATGCTCTACCTCCTGATGCTAACTTGTGCAACGTGTTCTGCCCCGCAGTTCATCCACTGCTTGATCGCGCTCCTTTGTCTGCTGGTCACGTGCATCGTGCAGCCATACAAGAAGACGTACATCAACGTGATAGAGGCGCTCACCCTGCTGTGCCTGTTTGGCGCTACCATTGCTCTGTTGGACGACGAAGACATCTACGTCAACGGCATTAGTACAATTGGCATCATTTTCACATGCGCGCCGTTTTGCTTTGCCGGTCTGTACTTGATCTTCTTGTTGCTAACCTATGCCTGGTAAGTACTCACGTTTCAGCCCATGCAGGCAGTCACCAACTACACTCTTTGAAGTAATCAGAATAGAACGCGTATACAGTTGGCACGAGAGCATTTGCTGCACTCTCGTGCACCAACATGTGGCTTTAAATATATAACCCCTGCCAATTAAGTCCCCCGATTCATACATGTAACTGTGCCCCAAATAACCTTATGTTGGGCCTATATGTATTTCCTATCACCATGCACTGCCAGGACCTCCTGCAGTCCTCTCTCTCTCTCTCTCTGACACACTCTGGGACAACCCATGTGTTGACACCGCTCTACGCTCACCTGCTGGTCGGCGCCATCTTCATTTTTGCTGTTGTTGTTCATTTCATACCCATGCAGTGTACTTTCCGTCCTCATAGGTTGCCATGGCTGTAAAACTCATTCCCGTGTGCATTCCCCTCCTACGCAGGAAGACATTGAACAAACAATGGGATTTGAACACACCAGTTGAGATCTATTACGATAGTATGAAAAGCAAGTACTTGAGGCTTAGATACAGAAAAGCAGCAATGGTTGCGAACAGCGAGCCCGTTGAAGATGTCAAGAAAAATGGAAACATTGGTATGATGATATGGGTACTGTGTGTCATATAATCACTATTTAAAATTCATGTCAGATATCGATCGTGAGAGCACTAGCGTGACAGACATCTCTGTGAAAAACACGGACAAGTTTGTTGAATTGAGAGAACCACTCCTCATGTGAAACTGAAACAGAAGGGCGTTATGGAATTTTTTTAATTTGTGTGCGCGTACCGTTCTACTGGCTGCAGCATGTGTGTGTGTGTGTGTGTGTGTGTGTGTGTTTTTTTTTTTTTTTTTTGGATGATCGAAGTATTAACAATACACTCCATCAAGCTGCGGCAATGGCGGTTATTTAACATCGATTGTAATTAACTTGGGGGTGGAGATTGTCCAACACGAGGAGGCCCGCCTCAGATGTTTATAATGCCCCAGTTTGAAGTTGTAGCTAGCTCCTATTACTATAATCCGCGCATGCATACATTCTTCCAATATCAATGCCCAGACCCCTTATGCACAAAACGATGAATTTTATTTGTGGTCTTAATGTGATTAACGGTATGCCCATTCCTGCAGTCCCATTGTCTCATAGAACGTTCCACATACATAAATACTCACACACTTAATCATAGCAGAACGTGCGTCTTTGAATGACGCAAAAGGTTCGCTAAAATGTATTTTCTGTGCTTAATAAATCGCTCTCGTCGCTGAGAATATCGGGCTAACGAAAGCGTGTGACTGCAATTGGCGATGCAATTAACAAATACTGGGGAACCGCTCTATTAAAATATATCTATTACAGTATATAATAGCTTATATGAGGCTAAGTTAATCAGTTGTCTAGCCCTGTATTACTCCCTAACAGTTGTTCCCAATGGTCAACAGAAATGCCACCTTGCGGAAACTTAATTTGCGATCCTCACAGCCTCACAGGTAAAAATAAAAGCATCGAATCATTTCGACGTGATTGAACAGAAAAATCACAAAAAAATCAATAAAGATGGTGATTTTTGCGCTGATTTCTGTTCAATCACATAATGATTTCTAAATGAAATTTCACTGTGCGTGGCGTGTCAAGTTTTAGTTGGCGATTCATGCATTCCGTTCTACCAGCTACTATACATGTATAACTGATATAATTTTTATACTACAAGAATCATCGAGGCGCTGCGGACGTGGCTATTGCATTTTTGTCAACTACATTCAGTGCTGAGCGAGGAAGTGGGCGTTCCTCTTTCAGGGCCCGAGCCCGACCTATACATGGTATACCACCAGAGACGATGAAGGCGATGGTGTTGGCCGCGTTGATGTGGACCCTAGTGGCTGGGGACACGTGTTCCACGAAAATCACAGTCGCTCTCTCCAGCGGCACCAACTGTTCGCAGGCAGAATGGACCTCTCCTATTACGTCCGCCAACCTATCGGAGTGCAACGACTTGCAGCCGGTTTTGCAATACGTCGCGTCCCTCGGCCTCGCCACAGAGCTCTCAAGCTGCATCCAAGTTGACATTTTCCCTGGCACCTACGTCGTGGAGACAGCTCTGGTCATCCAGCAGAATCTGAGGCTAAGCGGAACAGGGCCCGGGGTGGTGGTTTCCTTCAACATCACGGCCGACAACCCGGACACTCCCTTCTACGTCCTAGTCTTCCAGAGCTCCAACTCTGTCTCTCTGAACGACATAAACTTCACTCGTAGCCAAGGGCTTTTCGGATTTGAAAACGTGACCACAGTAACAATTACGGGGAGTTCGTTCAGGTAGGCGCGATGTTAATTTTTTTTTTTTTTTTTTGAGGAGGCTGAAGACATTAGGATTATTTAGGGGCCATGTGACTGGCCTCAGTCGCTACTGCACAATGCTGTATATTTATATGAGAGTTTCTCAGTGTATGGATATATGATAGACATCAGCTATCTCTCCCTCGCATTCCCAGCTATTTCCTTCAAGGAGCGGTGGACATCTATAACTGTGGATACCCGACGGTCACAAACTGCACGTTCGCTCACAACGGTCCCACGTACATTATCAAGCGGCAGCGCTACCGGGGTCACTCCGGGGGCCTGTCGATCGGATACAACCTAGACGCCGTCGTCGGCTACAACCCCCAGGTCCTGGTTGCCAACAGCAGTTTCATCAACAACAGTGTAATGACTCGCCTCACCGCGGCGACACAGGTGCTTCAGAACAGAATATTCGCCGGCCGCGGTGGGGGTGCTTCGATCATCATCAACGCGGCTGACAGCGTGAGGGCCCTGGTGGAAGACTGTTACTTTGCGGAAAATAGCGCCCTCACCCTCGGAGGAGGGCTTTACACCATCCCAGACGGGCCCTTAACAGGACACAACGTTATCGTCAACAGGACGAAGTTTGTCAAAAACCACAGCTTTGGGGGGGGCGGGGGCTTGCAGCTGGTCTATATTGATCCTGGCTCCCTCAGCAGGCTGCTATCCGTAATGGCGTACAACTGCGAGTTCATCGGAAACACCGCGACTATCGGTGGAGCAATCTATGTGTTCCTTACTGGTGAGGAGATTTGTCAGAATACGGTACAGTCGTTTCAATTCATTTACATTCTAGACCCACTGAATACATCTTTTTCATACAATGTGTCATGTAACCACTCCGCGTAATCTGTCATAAATTAGTCGTGTTGGTACACAGCTTTTACAGTATCACGTGATAAAAAGGGTCGTGTTCTCTTGCAGGGTATGTTCCGATCGTTGGGGAGGTGGGGAACTACGCACACTTCGAGAACTGCTTCTTTCAAGGCAATGTGGCTTCACGGTTTGGTGCAGCCATTGCTGTGAGTTCTGGTCTTGTGTTTGGGAACAGGGAGAGGATCAGCGCGATGGATGTCGTCAACTGGTAAGGAATAGTATACCTTTGAGTGCATTGGAATAGTCTTAAGATATGTAGCTTTAATTAGTTTTTTTGCAAGTAAATGGTTTGATCATATTTGATCTATATTGCCGCTCTCATAAATCATTATTGGATAATATCCGCCTGCATAAAATTTGGAATACATATTGAGGAGTATGGCATGCCAATTTCATTATATCCCAATGAACACTGATACCACAACATAGATTGTTAATCATTGATTCTCAGCACGTTTAGAAGTAACTTTGGGCTGAACAAAGCTGGTATTCTTAGCACAGCGTACTTTGCCGTAGCGCTCTCTGGAGTAAATCAATTCATATCCAATGCTGGTTCAGCGCTGACGGTAATAATCCACTCCATACACCTCATGGTTGTTTTATTCAGTGTGAATTTTCCACCACAGATAGTAGGCTCAGTCGTCCACCTCAGTGAGAACAGTGTTTTACAAATCTTGAACACCACAAATTCTGTGGATGGCAGTGCCATGTCTTTTGTCTCCTTGGGACAGGTAGTCCTGTACACAAACTCCAACATTTACTTCTTAAATAACGTTGGAAGGTATGGATATGGTATACTACACTCACACTTTCCCATTATAGTATAACCATTTTACTTATCTGCAACACATTTTGTTTTTCACATTTCAGTACACATATGGCATTTGCAATGCATTGTGCATCAAACGTACAATTTTTTCCTATCCTATTAGTAACCACGCATATCACGCGCTGCAATGCTACTAGTTCTGGTTTTTCCTACAGCCTTGGTGCATCTGTTGCTGTTGAGAACTTGAGGTACCTTCCAATCGGCTTTCAGCAAGTCCTTTACAATCCAATTTGTTTATTCCGTCATAACCACTTTCAAGAATCTCCACTTCGCTGGGGATACGAAAACGTATGTAATTTTATTGGCAATGCATATCATTATAACGATAAACATTACATATAATGTATTTTTGAAACCAGTTTTAATTTCATATTACTTTCTAATGGCACTGTTGTTTGTCTTTAATATGAACGGACATAATAACATTTGATTAGTACATGTGGGTGATTCTTAAGACTTTCGAACAACAATAACAATAAGAACCGTCGTAGTTGCGATGCCACATTATATGAGTTAAAACATGAGCATCAGTTTTTATACTTGAAGTATGCTACAAACATAAATTTTTCTTTTCAAGAACTATGTGCGTTGATATTTACATCAAACCCCTATGTGGGCATCATTTTCTTCCATGCCATACACATTAACAATACAATATTTCCCCATGCATGAACAGATATCGATTGTGTTTGACAGTAATTCAGCCACCGTTGGGGCAGCCATCTATACCAGCAATGCAGCTGTGTGCTCATGGCTTAGGCTGAGTGAGCCATTCTTCAACACAACTGAATTCTACAGAACTCCTGCACTAAAATACAGGTACTTTTTTTCATCAACATTTTGAAGTATTTATGATAAATATAAACATTATATATCCAGAAACAACAGAAATATTGCCCATGCTCCTCAAGATTATGCCACCAAATGGGACGTACAGACCAAACCTGTTGCTCTGAGTGTCCAAAACATTAATCAATCTGTAAGTTTATTATTTATATAAACACACAAATTCCTTTCGTCATTTCATGCTTTGTAGATTGAAGCGTACCCTGGGGAGAAATTTACACTAAAAGTGGCTGCGAATGATGAATTCAACTTTTCTACTGTATCAGTAGTCAAACTTATTGACTCCATTAAGGTAATGGAATTCAGATGAAGTAGAAAACTTCCTCGATTTGCTATATATTCGCATGTGATTATGATTCCATTCCATTCTAGGAAACATCATCAACAAGCAAATTCTCTTTTTCCCAGTCAGCGACAGTAATTGACAATTTATCTTCAGCAGCCTTTCAGACCTCTTTCGCAACACTTAGCAATGTTCAACTGGAGGAGGATTTTGAAGTTGTGACTCTTTTTACTACAGTGAGTGCATCAAGTGTCCAATTTAATTAAACTAAACAAATTTTTGTGGTTAGTTCCAGTATTCTTCGACGTTCACAATATCTAGTTTGCCATGCCCACCTGGGACTGTGCTGGTGAAGCTAGCTACATCGTTCTACACATGCCAGTGTAACGTCAGAGATCCATACATCACAGAGTGCAGGGGCTCCAAAATAATATTACAGGTTTGAGGGGTCAGAGCAATGAGACATAGTTTTATAAATACCCTCCTTGTCACTGGTCCACCCAATCAAATCTCATCCTGATTAACTAAACCATCATCATGCAGTAGCAATGTATACTTTTACATATATATGCATTTTTTTTCTAGAATGGATACTGGGCATCCACAAGCAGCAGTACCAATTATGATGGAGGCACAATTCAAGCATACATTTGCCCTGCTGGGTATTGTCGCTGTACAGTGAATTCTGGCTCCTGTGAGTTTTCCACTGATTTTGAAACATCCAGAGAGCAGTGCAGCTGTCTGAGATCAGGTATATAGTTTCTGAAACACTTCTTAATGTTTCACGGATGGGTCATTTCATTTTTGAATAGGTGTTCTTTGTGGGGATTGCGATCTAGGTTATGGTGTGAGTGCCCTGCTCAATAGATGTGTCACCTGCAGTGATGGCTCTGGTGTGCTCATAGCCCTCCTTGGTAAGCCTTTTACTGCCATGACGACAGTCACTCAAGTTCATTACTATAACTATTTTTATTTCATTCATTGCTTCCAAAGTTGTTTCAGTTGCGCTAGTATTCCTTGGCTTGATGCTACTGTCAATAAATTTTCCAAGTTGGCTACTTCCATGCTCATTCTACATTCAGGTAGGAGCTATAATTGACCAGTAACCAATGTAAGGGCATATCCACCTTACTTGGAGCACTTCATCCTTCCGTAGCTACTTCCATTTGTTACCGAGCACTATCCTGTCACATTTGAAATAATACGACCTTATGTAAGTGTTTGAGATTTTATATCAAATGCAATTATAATGCACCTTTTCTCCAGCTCTACTATGTGTCCAGTGGTCTCAGCTTCTACTTTGTCTATGACTTTTGCCTCTACTCCACCATGAGTCCTCTGGTCTCCTACTTCATCAGATACCTTCCTCTCTTCACAGCAGTCATCGTCTGCCCTATCACATTGGCCATAATGTTAGTATATAATCCTTTTAAAAAGAATACAGGTTAACTTGAATTATTTACAGGAATTGGTGGTCACCTCACAAAAAGTGGCATGGCCTCTGGTGGATAGTGGTTCTCATGTACACTCATTTAGTGCACACCTCCATGTCCATCCTCAACTGTCCCAGAATAGATGGAAACTCCGCCAATGTGAGTTACCCCCACAGTTCCCTCTGCAATTTTATAACTTCACCAAATAATCCACACAGGTCTGGTACATCAATGGTAACATTGAGTGTTTCACAGGCTGGCATATACCACTAGCCCTCCTAGCAATCCTGGTTCTCATTCTGTGCATTGCCTGCATTCCTTTGATATGGCTGGTCGCAAGAAAAAGCAATGTTAGTGAATGCATTCAGAGGTCACAAGCATGTGGATTGCTATGATAATTTCTATTTTAAAGCATATACCTAAAGCTTAGTTTCAAATTGAATTTGTGATAAAACATAACTCTGATGTGCAAAGCAACCACCGTTACTATGCATTTACATGTGTTATGAATTAATACGTTAAATACAAGTCTTGACGTTTATATGTCACATAATACCGACTGCTAATACGTTCATGCAAGTGTGTTATACTCTAGGTACTTCCAAGGTGGACACTCAACAGTGTTCGCTGCCTCATTCCCGCACTGGCCGCTGGATATAAAGAAGACGTAAAGTGGTTTGGCTGTGTGGAGCTGTTCAGACGCTTGATCACCGTCCTTTTCATAGTGGCTCTACCAGGAAATGAGGTTAGTGTGAACGCGTGCACAGCATAATGTGAAACAGTGTGTGAGATGACCTTGCTGTATACTTTCTATTTCACTTTTCCTTCATGTCAGTATTCTTCGATATTTCTTATCATCATCATTATAACCATTTATGGTTACGTGCAACCGTACAAGTTCATCCTTTCAAATGTTCTGGAGATTGCCATTGCAGCGGACGTTCTCGTTTTACTCCTCATGAAGAACACCAACCAGATACGAGACACGCTTGGAGTCATTCCCAACCAAGAAAGTGCAAACAATACCTTGACGTGTACTGACAATGACAACATCGAAGGATTGTCTCCACTGGTGAAACTGTTCATTGCACTGTACTATTTGCCCGTGCTCATTCTATTATTGAGAGGAGGTGTTTGGGCGGTTAATAAACTAAGGTAGGTCACATGCCTGCGCATGGGCATTGCAAAATAATAACAATTATTTTTCATTTTCAGCCTTCTGATCACGAAAAGCAAAAATATTCATAAACCGTCCAAAGGAAAAGGTGTAATCTACAACCTACTGTATTACGAGGAAGCACCGGAGGATCCTGCGAATTTAAATTCCATTGAACTGAACGCATACGACTATGTACTACCTCAAGAAGGCCAGTCGTTAACATTTACTACGCCTTACATTCAGCAAGAGCCTTTTTATATTTATTCCAACAAGTGATGTGTGTCACGTTGTGTGTCCCAGTGTTGCACTGTATCAATTAATTCCGTGAACGTTATCAATAATTTTGTTTGTGGGGCCCCAGTGGTAGATTTATAACCTATCCAATATACGCGTAGGTGCTATATAATATGAACATGTACGCGGTAGGTTGTATGTAATATTCAGGGCCAACACTGCAAACGAAACGAACGTGTCAGACCAGTGCTCCAGTTTTATGAATACTCACCTGGAGTGACAGCTGCTTTGACAAAAAGCATTCATTTATATATATATGGGACAGTGTCCAGCAGAATCACCCTTCTGGCTAGTTTTTCAAGTTTTCAAATTTTTTGATTTTCCTTGAACACCCATGAGCTTCTGTCAAATGGTCCTTACGCATCCTAAATCGGACTATCCATCACAAAGTTATTAGGCACTGAATTTATAATTAGCCATACATTTCAATGCGAGCGTTACTTTTCTTTTGCTTGTTCTGGAAATTTTGAAAAAGTACCATAAGGGTGATTTAGCTGGACACTGTCCCATATATATAATTGGGACAGTGTCCAGCAAAATCACCCTTCTGGAGTTTTAATTTTATCACTATAAAATTTGTACGTTACACAAAGCAACATATCTTCACAACGGTTTTATATTTTCTTTTCAAATTTCGTACACTTGTTCACACATCAGTTCTCTCTGTGCAAACCGATTTTGGTGTTCTAGATAATTTCCATGCCATGGTTATAAAGGTCTCTAACCCAATGGGTTAAGATTCCTCATTTCTCCAGATACGAGTGACGATAACATGTCAAATTTGGAGTGTACATAGAAGAGTCCTGTAGCTATTGATTTCTGCAGATCGTTACGTTTTTTCTTATCCGTTACGGAGATATGGATTTTCAAAGTAATTCGACATTTCGCGCCACTCACCCTATTCCAATATGCCATTATGTAATGGTCACGCCCTTTAAATTTGAAGTTAGGTAATTAACTCCGCTTTGATCGTTCTACGTGGTATATAAGCGATCGTACCTCGTACGCTACGTTTCAACATTAAACAGTATCGTACGTTCACATGTATCGCTTATGCTGGATGCAGTGAATGTTCATGGTAGTTTATATCGTGCACCCTTTTTCTATATCTGCTCAGTTTGTGGCATGTACATGTAAGCATGCACGTACCATGCCTTCTAATCATGGGGCCACCTTCTTCACCCTCTACACCCTCTACACTAGTCTGAGGACCAGATGACATGCTTGCGACAGTCAGTTATCTGGTACACAAACTGCAGTACCTTTACTTAGTATGGCATATCTCTCTAGACCATTCATATTCACTGCCCTTCTTTCTTTCTTACCTCCTCCTCCTTCTCCTCCTCTCACTCCACCTCTTCCTATCTTCCTTTCAACCACCCATCCTCCTCCTCCCCTCCCCTTCCCTCCCCCTCCTCTCCTCCTCCCCTCCTCCTCCTCCCTCCTCCTCCTCCCCTCCTCTTCCTCCTTTTACTCCCTCTCATTTTCCCTCCTACCTTCCTATTACACCTAACACCCCTCCTCCTCCTTTCTTTTGATTGCATCCACACCTCCCCCTCCTCCTCCTCATCCTCCTACTTCTACGTTCCTACCTGTTGCATCCTCCCCTCCTCCTTTCTTTTTCCCGTTGCATCCACCCCCAACTTCTCCTCCCCTTCCTCTACCTCCTTTTCCTCCTCCCCCTCCTCCTCTTCCTATCTTCCTTCATCCACCCATCATCCTCCTCCCCTCCTCCTCCCTCCTCCATCTCCTCCTCACCTCCCCTTCTCCTCCTCTTACTCCCTCTCATTTTCCCTCCTACCTTCCTTTTTATTACACCTACCCCTCCCCTCCTTTTTTTGATTGCATCCAAACCTCCCCTCCTCCTCCTCATCCTCCTACTTCTACCTTCCTACCCGTTGCATCCCTCCCTCCTCCCTCTCCTCCCCCTCCTCTTCCTTCCATTCTTCTCATTGCATCCACTCCCCACCTTCTCCTCCCTCTCCTCTACCTCCTTCTCCTTCTCTTCCTATCTTCCTTCATCCACCCATCCTCCTCCTCCCCTCCTCCTCTCTCCTCCTGTCTCCTCCTCTCCTCCCCTCCTCCTCTCCCCCTCCTCCTCTTCCTATCTTCATCCACCCATCCTCCTCCCCTCCTCCTCCTCCCTCCTCCTCCTCCCCTCCTCCTCCTCCCCTCCTCCTCCTCCCCTCCTCCTCCCATCCTCTTCTCCTCCTCCTCCTCTTACGCCCTCTCATTTCCCTCCTACCTTCCTTCCTATTAAACCTACCCCTCACCCTCCTCCTTTCTTTTGATTGCATCCACACCTCCCCTCCTCCTCATCCTCCTACTTTTACCTTCCTACCCGTTGCATCCTCCCCCTCCATCCACCCATCCTCCTCCTCTCCTCCCCCTCCTCCTCCTATCTTCCTTCATCCACCCATCCTCCTCCCCATTCTCCCCTCCTCCTCCCTTCCTCCTCCTCTCCTTCCCCTCCTCCTCCTCTTACTCCGTCTCATTTTCCCTCCTACCTTTCTTCCTATTACACCTACCCCTCCTCCTTTCGTTTCATTCCATCCACACCTCCCCCTCCTCCTCCTCCTCATTCTAATTCTACCTTTCTACCTGTTGCATCCTTCCCTCCTTTCATTTTTCCCGTTGCATCCACCCCACCTTCTCCTCCCCCTCCTCTACCTTCTTCTCCTCCTCTCCCTCCTCCTCTTCCTATCTTCTTTTCTCCACCCATCCTCCTCCTCCCCTCCTCCTCCCCTACTCCCTCCTCCTCCCCTCCTCCTCCTCCTCCCCTCCTCCCCTCCTCTTAGTCCTCTCATTTTCCCTCCTACCTTCTATCCTATTACACCTACCCCCTCCTTTCTTTTGATTGCATCCACACCTCCCCTCCTCCTCCTCATCCTCCTACTTCTATCTTCCTACCCGTTGCATCCTCCCCTCTTCCCCTCCTCTTCCTTCCATTCTTCCCGTTGCATCCACCCCACCTTCTCCTCCCTCCTCCCCTCCCCTACTTCTACCTTCCTACCCGTTGCATCCTCCCCTCCTCCTCATCCTCCTACTTCTACCTTCCTACCTGTTGCATCCTCCCCTCCTCCTTCCATTCTTCCGTTGCATCACCCCCCACCTTCTCCTTCCCCTCCTCTACCTCCCTCTCCTCTTCTCCCTCCTCTTCCTATCTTCCTTCATCCACCCATCCTCCTCCCATCCTCCTCCTTCCCTCCTCCTCGTCCCTCCTCCTCCTCCTCCCCTCCTCCTCCCCTCCCCCTCCTCATCCTCCTACTTCTACCTTCCTACCCATTGCATCCTCCCCTCCTCCCCTCCTCCTCCTTCCATCCTACCCGTTGCATCCACCCCCACCTTCTCCTCCCCCTCCTCTACCTCCTCCTCTTCTCCCTCCTCCTATCTTCCTTCATCCACCCATCCTCCTCCCCATTCTCCCCACCTCCTCCCTTCCTCCTCCTCCCCTCCTCCTCCTCTTACTCCGTCTCATTTTCCCTCCTACCTTCCTTCCTATTACACCTACCCCCTCCTCCTTTCGTTTCATTGCATCCACACCTCCCCCTCCTCTTCCTCCTCATCCTCCTCATCTCCTACTTCTACCTTCCTACCCGTTGCATCCTCCCCCTCTTCCTCCTTCCATTCTTCTCATTGCATCCACTCCCCACCTTCTCCTCCCTCTCCTCTACCTCCTTCTCCTTCTCTTCCTATCTTCCTTCATCCACCCATCCTCCTCCTCCCCTCCTCCTCTCTCCTCCTGTCTCCTCCTCTCCTCCCCTCCTCCTCTCCCCCTCCTCCTCTTCCTATCTTCATCCACCCATCCTCCTCCCCTCCTCCTCCTCCCCTCCTCCTCCTCCCCTCCTCCTCCTCCCCTCCTCCTCCTCCCCTCCTCCTCCCATCCTCTTCTCCTCCTCCTCCTCTTACGCCCTCTCATTTCCCTCCTACCTTCCTTCCTATTAAACCTACCCCTCACCCTCCTCCTTTCTTTTGATTGCATCCACACCTCCCCTCCTCCTCATCCTCCTACTTTTACCTTCCTACCCGTTGCATCCTCCCCCTCCATCCACCCATCCTCCTCCTCTCCTCCCCCTCCTCCTCCTATCTTCCTTCATCCACCCATCCTCCTCCCCATTCTCCCCTCCTCCTCCCTTCCTCCTCCTCTCCTTCCCCTCCTCCTCCTCTTACTCCGTCTCATTTTCCCTCCTACCTTTCTTCCTATTACACCTACCCCTCCTCCTTTCGTTTCATTCCATCCACACCTCCCCCTCCTCCTCCTCCTCATTCTAATTCTACCTTTCTACCTGTTGCATCCTTCCCTCCTTTCATTTTTCCCGTTGCATCCACCCCACCTTCTCCTCCCCCTCCTCTACCTTCTTCTCCTCCTCTCCCTCCTCCTCTTCCTATCTTCTTTTCTCCACCCATCCTCCTCCTCCCCTCCTCCTCCCCTACTCCCTCCTCCCCTCCTCCTCCTCCCCTCCTCCCCTCCTCTTAGTCCTCTCATTTTCCCTCCTACCTTTTCTCCTATTACACCTACCCCCTCCTTTCTTTTGATTGCATCCACACCTCCCCTCCTCCTCCTCATCCTCCTACTTCTATCTTCCTACCCGTTGCATCCTCCCCTCCTCCCCTCCTCTTCCTTCCATTCTTCCCGTTGCATCCACCCCACCTTCTCCTCCCTCCTCCCCTCCCCTACTTCTACCTTCCTACCCGTTGCATCCTCCCCTCCTCCTCATCCTCCTACTTCTACCTTCCTACCTGTTGCATCCTCCCCTCCTCCTTCCATTCTTCCGTTGCATCACCCCCCACCTTCTCCTTCCCCTCCTCTACCTCCCTCTCCTCTTCTCCCTCCTCTTCCTATCTTCCTTCATCCACCCATCCTCCTCCCATCCTCCTCCTTCCCTCCTCCTTGTCCCTCCTCCTCCTCCTCCCCTCCTCCTCCCCTCCCCCTCCTCATCCTCCTACTTCTACCATCCTACCCATTGCATCCTCCCCTCCTCCCCTCCTCCTCCTTCCATCCTACCCGTTGCATCCACCCCCACCTTCTCCTCCCCCTCCTCTACCTCCTCCTCTTCTCCCTCCTCCTATCTTCCTTCATCCACCCATCCTCCTCCCCATTCTCCCCACCTCCTCCTCCCCTCCTCCTCCTCTTACTCCGTCTCATTTTCCCTCCTACCTTCCTTCCTATTACACCTACCCCCTCCTCCTTTCGTTTCATTGCATCCACACCTCCCCCTCCTCTTCCTCCTCATCCTCCTCATCTCCTACTTCTACCTTCCTACCCGTTGCATCCTCCCCCTCTTCCTCCTTCCATTCTTCCCACTGCATCCACTCCCACCTTCTCCTCCCCCTCTTCTCCCTCCTCTTCCTATCTTCCTTCATCCACCCATCCTCCTCCCCTCCTCCTCCCCTCTTCAACTCTTCCTCCTCTCTCCCCCTCCTCCTCCTCTTACTCCCTCTCATTTTACCTCCTACCTTCCTTCCCATTACACCTAGCCCTCCACCTTTCTTTTAATTTCATCTACACCTCCCCTCCTCCTCCTCATTCTCCTACGTCTACCTTCCTACCTGTTGCATCCTCCCCTCCTCCTTCCATTCTTCCCGTTGCATCCACCCCCACCTTCTCCTCCTCTTCCTCTACCTCCTTTTCCTCATCTACCTCCTCTTCCTATCTTCTTGCATCCACCCATCCTCCTCCTCCTCTCCTCCTCCTCCCCTCCCCTCCCCCTCCTCCTCCTATCTTCCTTCATCCACCCATCCTCCTCCCTCCTCCTCCCCTCCTCCTCCTCTCCTCCTCCTCTCCTCCCCCTCCTCCTCCACCTCTTACTCCCTCTCATTTTCCCTTCTTACTTCCTTCCTATTACACCTCCCCCTCCCCCTCCTCCTTGCATCCACACCTCCCCCTCCTCCTCCTCATCCTCCTACTTCTACCTTCTTACTGGTTGCATCCTCCCCTCCTCCCTCTCTTCCTCCTTCCATTCTTCCAGTTGCACCCATCCCTCTCCCTCCTTTACCTCCTCCTGTTCCTCCTCCCCATCCTCTACCTCCTCCTTCTCCCCCTCCTCTACCTCCTCCTCCCTCTCCTCTACCTCCTCCCCCTCCTCTACCTCCTCCCCCTCCTCTACCTCCTCCCCCTCCTCTACCTTCTCCCCCCTCCTCTACCTCCTCCCCCCCCTCCTCTACCTCCTCCCCCCTCCTCTACCTCCTCCCCCTCCTCTACCTCCTCCTCATTCTCCTCCTCCCCTTCCACCTTCTTGGGTAGGGAGTGTATTTATTATTAACCACTTTGTTTCAAAGGAAGTGTTCATCTCGATATATATGTTTTCACCTAGGAGTCAGTGGAATGTATTTTTTGGGATGTGCAAACTACATGCAACTAGAAAAAGGCTATTATAAGAGATTATATACAAAGCCTGTGCAAGAACTAAACTCTAGAGCTCTACACAAGGGAATGTATGTTGGTATAAGCCTTTATGAATATTATTATCCCTTATCAGTACAGATTGTGGGTGGCCAGTGGTTTACTTAGACAAGCAAGCATGGTAGAATGGTACATGGTAGAATCCAAAGTTCCTTGTACATTGTACATGCTCTACATGGAAGTTAGAACAAGTAGTTTTGAACTACATGCGTGCATGTCATAGCACTAAGGTCTTTCCAAAAACAAAGTATACTATAAATAAGGAGAGGGGGGAAAAAGAGGAGGGGGGGGGGGGGGGACATCTGATGTATCTGCCTAATTGTTGGCAGTGCCTACTAGGTTGTTGCATCGTCACCTTTTTAATAACCCATGAAAGGTTATATTGCTAGAACATTATATATGCTGAAGTGCCAAAATGATTCCGGGTGCTTGCAAATTTACAACACATTGACTTACAATACCAATAGTTTTAAAGCTGGATAAATAAGGAATTGTATCTTCCGACACATGTCTCTTATCATTTATTTATACAATGGAAAGGAGGAGAAGGAGGAGGGTGGATGCAATGGGAAGAAAGGTAGAAGGAGGAGGAGGAGGGTAGGAGGAGGAGGAGGAGAAGGAGGTAGAGGAAGGGGAGGAGAAGGTGGGGGTGGATGCAACGGGAAGAATGGAAGGAGGGGGAGGAGAGGGAGGATGCAACAGGTAGGAAGGTAAAAGTAGGAGGATGAGGAGGAGGTATGGATGCAATTAAAAGAAAGGAGGAGAGGAGGGGAGGAGAGAGGAGGAGGAGGAGGAGGGGAGGAGGAGGAGGGGGAGGAGGAGGAGGAGGATGGGTGGATGAAGGAAGATAGGAAGAAAAGGAGGGAGAGGAGGAGGAGGGGGAGGGGAGGGGAGGATGAAGGAAGATAGGAAGAGGAGGTAGAGGAGGAGAGAAGGTGGGTGTGGATGCAACGGGAAGAATGGAAGGAAGAGGAGGGGGAGGAGAGGGAGGATGCAACAGTTAGGAAGGTAGAAGTAGCGGGAGGATGAGGAGGAGGAGGGGATGTGTGAATGCAATCAAAACAAAAGGAGGAGTAGGGGGTTAGGTTAATAGGAAGGAGGGTAGGAGGGAAAATGAGAGGGAGTAAGAGGCGGAGGAGGGGATGGGAAGGGGAGGAGGAGAGGAGGGGGAGGGTAGAGGAGGGGAGACGGAGAGGAGGAGGAGGGGAGGAGAATGGTGGATGAAGATAGGAGGAGGAGGAGGGGAGGGGAGGGAGGAGAGGGAGGAGAGGAGGAGGAGGATGGGTGGATGGAGGGGGAGGAGGGGAGGATGCAACAGGTAGGAAGGTAGAAGTAGGTCGATGAGGAGGAGGAGGGGAGGTGTGGATGCAATCAAAAGAAAGGAGGAGGGGGAGGGGTAGGTGTAATAGGAAGGAAGGTAGGAGGGAAAATGAGAGGGAGTAAGAGGAGGAGGAGGGGGAGGAGGAGGAGGGGAGGAGAGGGGAGGAGGAGGGGAGGAGAGGAGGAGAAGGATGGGTGGATGAAGGAAGATAGGAAGAGGAGGAGGGGGAGAAGGAGAAGGAGGTAGAGGAGGGGGGGAGAAGGTGGGGGTGGATGCAACGGGAAGAATGGAAGGAAGAGGAGGGGGAGGAGGAGGATGGGTGGATAAAGGAAGATAGGAGGAGGTGGTGGGAAAGGAGGAGAAGGAAGTAGAGGTGGGGAGGAGGTTGTGGGGGTGGACGCAACGGGAAGAATGGAAGGAGGAGGAGGGGAGGAGAGGATGCAACAGGTAGGAAGGTAGAAGTAGGAGGATGAGGAGGAGGAAGGGGAGGTGTGCATGCAATCAAAAAAAGGAGGAGGGGAGGGTAGGTGTAATTGGAAGGAAGGTGGGAGGGAAAATGAGAGGGAGTAAGAGGAGTAGGGGGAAGGGAGGAGGAGGAGGGGAGGAGGAGGGAGGGGAGGAGGGGGAGGAGAGGAGGAGGAGGATGGGTGGATGGAGGGGGAGGAGGGGAGGATGCAACAGGTAGAAAGGTAGAAGTAGGAGGGGGAGGAGGAGGGGGAGGTGTGGATACAATCAAAAGAAAGGAGGAGGGGGAGAGGTAGGTGTAATAGGAAGGAAGGTAGGAGGAAAAATGAGAGGGAGTAAGAGGAGGAGGATGGGAGGAGAGGAGGGGGAGTAGGAGGAGGAGGAGGGAGGAGGACGAGGGGGAGGACGTAGAGGAGGGGGAGGAGAGAGTTGGGGGTGGATGCAACGGGAAAAAGAAAGGAGGAGGGGAGGATGCAACAGGTAGGACAGGTGCAACAGGTAGGAACGTAGAAGTAGGAGGATGAGGAGGAGGAGGGGGAGGGGTGGATGCAATCAAAAGAAAGGAGGAGGGGTGTTATGTGTAATAGGAGGGAAGGTAGGAGGGAAAATGAGAGGGAGTAAAAGAAGGAGGAGGAGAGGAGGAGGAGAGGAGGAGGAGGAGGAGGATGGGTGGATGAAGGAAGATAGGAAGAGGTGGAGGGAGAGGAGGAGGAGGAGGAGGAGGAGGAGGAGGAGGAGGAGGAGGAGGAGGAGGAGGAGGAGGAGGAGGAGGAGGAGGAGGTAAGAAAGAAAGAAGGGCAGTGAATATGAATGGTCTAGAGAGATATGCCATACTAAGTAAAGTACTGCAGTTTGTGTACCAGATAACTGACTGCCGCAAGCAAGTCATCTGGTCCCCAGACTAGTGTAGAGGGTGAAGAAGGGGCCCCATGATTAGAAGGCATGGTACGTGCATGCTTACATGTACATGCCACAAACTGAGCAGATATAGAAAAAGGGTGCACGATATAAACTACCATGAACATTCACAGCATCCATCATAAGCGATATATGTGAACGTACGATACTGTTTTATGTTGAAACGTAGCGTACGAGGTACGATCGCTTATATACCACGTAGAACGATCAAAGCGGAGTTAATTACCTAACTTCAAATTTAAAGGGCGTGACCATTACATAATGGCATATTGGAATAGGGTGAGTGGCGCGAAATGTCGAATTACTTTGAAAATCCATATCTCCGTAACGGATAAGAAAAAACGTAACGATCTGCAGAAATCAATAGCTACAGGACTCTTCTATGTACACTCCAAATTTGACATGTTATCGTCACTCGTATCTGGAGAAATGAGGAATCTTAACCCATTGGGTTAGAGACCTTTATAACCATGGCATGGAAATTATCTAGAGCACCAAAATCGGTTTGCACAGAGAGAACTGATGTGTGAACAAGTGTACGAAATTTGAAAAGAAAATATAAAACCGTTGTGAAGATATGTTGCTTTGTGTAACGTACAAATTTTATAGTGATAAAATTAAAACTCCAGAAGGGTGATTTTGCTGGACACCGTCCCAATTATATATATATATAATATATATATATATATAAACGTCCATATGCTTGCATACGTCGAGTAGGGCCTTCATTCTACACTTTCGGTCACTGCTCATATCGGTCAGTCTAAAACCCATCCTGTCGCTGCCTATCACCTTTACTCAGTAAGTGTTTTCCCTTCTATATGTATATATTTTTTATTCTCAATAAGTTACTTCCATTTTACTCTTTCATGCCCATCCCACTTATTATTGGGCACAGACCTCAGCAGCAAGTGGACATATCTGAGTTACAAGCAATAGCCGAAACTATGCACAATCTGGTACAATACCGCTTTGGCGGCCGTGCATCATCAAATACGTAATTAGGTATCACGAAATTACTTTGCGAACCTTTCATTGAGACAAATTGATTAACTTTCAATTCAATAACTTTATTAATGTGGCAGCGCGTGCACTTTGTCTACATTTGTTCATTGTATTTCGTCCTCGTGTTATCATGCACACGGCCCGTACGTTTCCACGCTGAAACACCACCTATTAAGTATAGATATCCTTTCTTCTAATGATTAAGGTGTGATGCAGTGACAGCAAATGCATGGGACACGGACCCAAAACCATATGACAATATCGCCCGTACTCAAATTGAATTCTAAATGATCGAAATGGAACTATAAAATCAAGTCAGGTAAACTAAATCAAGACAAACATTTAATTACTATCGCGATAATTACCGTTATAATCATTTACTGTTATGTATAATTCGAACCATGCGCAGTTTAAACTCCTGCATGCAACTTAAATAGAACTTTTCATCATCGATCAGTAACTACATTCCTATAATTAAATAACTGTTGTCCGCATGTTCACACGTAGCAAAGATTAGAATGTTTCTCTCGGTCTGGAACTCTCTGAACAAAATCGCAAGGGATAAAAGCATACAGTCATGCATAGTAATCACATGCCACTTGTTGGGATGCTTGGTCTGCTACTTTGTTGGTACAATCACTCAGTCGTCAACCTCTTCTATTTAATTAATCTTTTGCAGTTACTCTCGAATAACAATTACATGTCCAAGAAAGCGATGACCGCTTGACATTGTAACCCCGAGTAGCGTCACTTGCATCACACATACGGTATAAGTACACGGATCCAATTAAGCCGGATGTCAATTATAAACGTATAGGTAATCTCACAGCATTCATACATGTAGTACCATCAGATGCGGCCAGCAGTAGTGTCTGTTTGTAGCTTGCTTCTCGCTGCATTGGTTGAAAATGTTTCTGCAAACTATCAGAAGGCCAACTGCACACAGATCTCTGCACAAGGAAACCTGCAGGACGTGCTGATCAGTATCAGCCTTACGCAGCCGTCCGATGCCTGCGTCCAGGTCAACATATCTCCCGGGAGCTACGTTATATCTCAAGCACTATCGTTCTTCCAAAACGTTGCCTTACAGGGTGTAAACGGTGAAGTGAATGTTGCCATTATCGCTACCAAACCAGCCAGATACGAAGCTAGCCAACCGTTTTATGTAATTCAGTTCCTAAACACGCCCTTCGCATCGCTCAGCAACATCCGTTTCACCAGCAGCAGCGGAATCATTGCTTTTGAAAACGTCACCGAAGTGCGCATCGCTGATTGCTCTTTCAGGTAAGAATGTTCTATGTTCGACGCTGGCAGTAATACTGTAGTATGCGTATCAGTCCAATATTGGGATAGCTCTTATATCTATGCCTCTGTGTAGAGGTTATTCAACGGAGACGCTCAATTGCAGCTGTTCATGAATAATTTACCCTAATAGCCCAAGGGGTGCACGGTCACGTCATATATGCATGCATCGCATTAATTTTTGCACATAGAGTTATAATTGTATATATACAGCGCCTGGTTGTATGTAAAATAATAATAATAATAATTAGTTGCAAGAGTTCAAAATTTGGTTTCTTACGCACGCGCGATAAATGATATCCGGTTTACTTTTTTTTTCGTGCCATTATAAGTTCAAAATAGTTATATTTACGCGAAAGGGGACGGCCGGTTTAATGTTTTAAATATATCTATGTATTTAGCACGATATTACCACATTTAGTAGCCAGCAATAAATTTCTTATTTTAATTAATATTATAATTCAAATTAAATCAACTTTTTTTAAAATCCTTCACAGAAAAAACAGCATTCTTTAAATCATTTCTGGCATTGTAACATATCGTCATATTGATTGCATAGATGTTTTATATCTGCATGGAATACAATAAAATAATCACCCCCCCCCCCCCCCCCCCCACACACACACACACACACACACACTTGTAGCTTTTTCACTGAAGGAGCAGTGGACATATACAACTGCGGTTATCCAACCATCACAGATTGCACGTTCCAACACAACGGACCTGCCGCGGTCATTAAAAGACAGCCGTACAGAGGCCATTCGGGTGGCCTGTCCATAGCATTTTATTACCTTGTCTCAATCGGTTATAACCCTCAAGTATCCATCGCCAGGTGTCAGTTCTTCAACAACAGTGCCGTTGCGGATACAACCGCCACCCAAAGCATAGCAAACGCCCTTCAGAGGAGCATATTCTACGTTCGAGGGGGCGGGGTAGCTCTACCCATCTACGCCCTCGACCCCGTGCTGATAACTATTACAGACTGCACCTTTGTGGGGAATGCTGCTGCCGCACAAGGAGGTGGGCTGTTCATCACCCTCGCCGGGACGTCCAACCACAGCATTTCAATACGCACAACGACCTACATAAGAAATGAAGGTCACCTGTCAGCAGGAGCCATTTTTGTTGGGTTTTCTAACCCGGGGAGTCTAACGAGGCTATATTCTATTGCTGTACAGGACGCAACTTTTGCAGGGAACTTGGCACCTATTGGTGGAGCAGTCTTTTTACTCATAAATGGTACGTTGCTGAAGAAGGTTTATAGTACGAAGGTATATATGCGGTCGTGGCAGGACCTTGCGCATGTTATAAAAATTAAATTTTCAGGAAAAAGTTGCGCATGCATTTAAAATGTACGCGTAATTCAAAATTCGGGTCATTAGCTGTAACTCCATGATGGAAAGACTAATTTCCAGTGCGTAAGAAAGACGATGTAGACGGCATAAGTATATCTCATCGAATATGAAAACTTGAAAAAATATGCGCTAGGTCCCATATACTGGTTTAATATATGCCATAATCATGCACAATGTAATTATCATAGTTGTTCTAAACAACAAAGTCTCATAGAAAGAATCATCGGGCATAATTTCAATGTGGAGTACTCAATACCAGCCAGCTTTGAAAAGAATCACTTAGCATAGTTTTTCTTTGGAGTCAAGCTAATGTTTCATGAATTGATGTATAACTATCTAAGTGTGAATTAGTGCCTTTTCCCTTGCATTTGGTCACCCTACGAATCTGAGCGTGGTGTGTCCGTACCTTGAGAGTGAGAGTGAGGTTGAGGGTTTTAGTATTATATATTGCCTGCCGTTACATACACCTTATCTCAGTTATAGCCCAAACCAGTCATGAAATAGGTGATTATGGATATTTCAGAAACTGCACATTCCAAGACAATTCGGCTACAAGTTTTGGTGCAGCCATAGCAGTTTCATCAGATCTGGTTTTTAACAACAGAGAGTCATTCAAACCTACAGAAATTATTAATTGGTAAGTTACCACTCTAGGCATTGCAAGTATATGCGTGTGTGGATAAAATTAGTCATTCATTGGGTACCTCCCCTTTCAAAACCATCTTGCTGTGGTTATGCATGCTACCTTATGTTTGGATTGAATTGATATTATAGATCCATGATCAGCCATGCAGCATGAAAATAATTAAAGGAATAATATATGCAGATATGTTTTTATATTTGTTACTGCGTATTATTAGCTTTGACGTATACCGTCATTATAACAAATAAGTTATACAAGGAATCTACCTCAAAGAGATACAAGATGGTAACGGCCAGATGATAATAATAGTCTTTTTGCAGATGACTATATCTTTGTCCCACAATGTAATGACAAATTTTAAATTGTTGTTTGAAACAGTGTCCATCAAAATCACCCTTATGATACTTTTTCAAATCTTCGAGGACAAGCAAAAGAAAAGTAACGCTCGCATTGAAATGTATGGCTAATTATAAACTCAGTGCCTAATAACTTTATGATTGATAGTGCATTTGATAAAAGTTCTTTGGAGTTGACATAAAATCAAAAAATTTGAAAACTTGAAAAACTATCCAGAAGGGCTGGACACTTTTATAGAGAAAGTAATACCCTCTATAGATAGCACTATCTTTAATGCATGATATTCCTTTTCCATATAGTGTAACCATTGCGGTGCAATTATACATCTCACCAAATTTCTTTTGGTTTACCGGTTTCGCTAAATTTTAATCTGATATTGCTTTTGGTTATATATTAGTTACATAAACTGATGTAGGTGCCAAATTCATTTGAATACAGTGTACCGACAACCCACTCTCTTGCACACAATTTCCTCAGCACATTTAGACGCAATGTTGCCCTGAAAAATGCTGGCATTCTTAGTATGGCATACTTTTCTGTGGTACTATCTGGACTAAACGAATTCATGTCTAACAATGGTTCAGCACTGATGGTACAAGCAAGCCCTTCATACCTCAAGGGTAATTTATTCAGGTGACTCTTCCTCCACAGATAGTAGGCTCAGTCGTCCACCTCAGTGAGAACAGTGTCTTAAAAATCTTCAACACCACAAATGCTGTGGATGGCAGTGCTATGTCTTTTGAGTCCTTGGGACAGGTAGTCCTGTACACAAACTCCAACATTCACCTCCAAGATAATGTTGGAAGGTATGAATAGGGATGATTCTTACACAAGATTCCATATGCAACATTTATGTAACTGCATACCTCTATTCCCTACTGGAGCATACGCATTTTTCCCCCTAAAACTATGAACACACTAATGCATCTATTAAATATTCATACTGAAACATGTATGGATTGCAGAGAAATTGCCATACAAATATTAATGCTGTGTTTTCCATGCAGCCTAGGTGCATCAATTGCTATTGAAAGTTTGAGGCCCCCTCCAATGGGCTATCAGGAACTCATATACAATCCAATTTGTCCATTCCGTCCTAGCCATATTCAAGAATCTCCACTTGACTGGGGATATGAAAATGTATGTATTATTATTACCAGTACTTCATTGTGCATGGCCACTCATTGTGTTATGTTTCACTACATTACTTACTTTCTCATCGTTCACTGTACCTCATGATGAAAAAACTAACTACGTTAAATGCATAAGGGCAACCATTTTATATTCTCACCATACATGCATTCCATTTTCCAATGAACAGATATCGATTGTGTTTGATAGTAACTTGGCATTTGTTGGGGCAGCCATCTATACCAGCAATGCAGCTTTGTGCTCATGGCTTAGGCTGAGGGAGCCATTTTTCAACACAACTGAATTCTACCGAATTCCAGCACTAAAATACAGGTATAGTATGCTTGTCAATGAATTTATGATAAATATGGAATCCGTATATCCAGGAACAACAGAAACGTTGCCCATTTACCTCAGGATTATGAAACAGAATGGAATGTGCAGACCAAACCCATCACTCTGAATGTCCAAAATATAAATCAAACTGTAAGGTTTATATGAATTTAATTTTTATTTTATAGTAAGTTTTGTAGATTGAAGCATACCCTGGGGAGGATTTTACACTACAAGTGGCTGCTAATGATGAATTCAATTTTCCAACAGTATCAGTGGTCGAAATTGTTGATTCCAGACAAGTAATGAACATAATATAGAGTTTTTTTACAGTGTTCCATACAATCCTATCTGATACCCATTCCCCTAGGGAAATTCATCTGTGAGATTTTCCCAGTCTGCAACAGTAATCCATGATTTATCTTCAGTTGCGTTTCAAACCTCATTCACTACAATAAATGATACATTATTGGAGGAAGATTTTGAAGTTGTGACACTTTTTACTACTGTGAGTGTAACTAGAGTACAATGGTCAACCAAAGATTTTTTTTTCTTTTAGTTCCAATATTCATCAATGTTCAAAATATCTATTTTACCCTGCCCACCTGGGACTGTGCTGATGAAGCTAGCTACATCATTCTACACATGCCAGTGCAACATCAGAGATCCATTCGTCACAGACTGCAGGGGCTCCAAAATAATATTACAGGTTAGTTACTTCTGAATGGCAATAGCAATAGCCTTCAAGGCACTGGCACTGTCATTACATCATCCCAATTGGACATAGTAATGTTTCAATTTATTCTAGAATGGATACTGGGCATCCACAAGCAGCAGTATCAATTCTGATGGAGGCACAATTCAAGCATACATTTGCCCTGCTGGGTATTGTCGCTGTACAGTGAATTCTGGCTCCTGTGAGTTTTCCTCTGATTTTGAGACATCCAGAGAGCAGTGCAGCTGCCTGAGATCAGGTATATAGTTTCTGAAGTACTCTTTTATGCTTCATTGTAATCTTTTTTTAAATAGGTGTTCTTTGTGGGGATTGTGACCAAGGTTATGGTGTGAGTGCCCTGCTCAATAGATGTGTCACCTGCAGTGATGGTTCTGGGGTGCTTATAGCCCTCCTTGGTAAGCCTTTTACTGCCATGACGACAGTCACTCAAGTTTTATTTTTATTTCATTCATTGCTTCCAAAGTTGTTTCAGTTGTGCTAGTATTCCTTGGCTTGATGCTACTGTCAATAAATTTTCCAAGTTGGCTACTTCCATGCTCATTCTACATTCAGGTAGGAGCTATAATTGACCAGTAACCAATGTAAGGGCATATCCACCTTACTTGGAATGCTTCATCCTTTTGTAGCTACTTCCATTTGTTACCGAGCACTATCCTGTCACATTTGAAGCAATACGACCTTATGTAAGTGTTCGAGATCTTACATCAAATGCAATTATAACGCACCTTTTCTCCAGCTCTACTATGTGTCCAGTGGTCTCAGCTTCTACTTTGTCTATGACTTTTGTCTCTACTCCACCATGAGTCCTCTGGTCTCCTACTTCATCAGATACCTTCCTCTCTTCACAGCAGTCATCGTCTGCCCTATCACATTGGCCATAATGTTAGTATATAATCTTTTTAAAAAGAATACAGGTTAACTTGAATTATTTACAGGAATTGGTGGTCACCTCACAAAAAGTGGCATGGCCTCTGGTGGATAGTGGTCCTCATGTATACCCATTTAGTGCACACCTCCATGTCCATCCTCAACTGTCCCAGACTTCCTGGAAGAGATGGAAACTCCGCCAATGTGAGTTACTCCCACAGTTCCCTCTGCAATTTTTTAACTTCACCAAATAATCCACACAGGTCTGGTACATCAATGGTAACATTGAGTGTTTCACAGGCTGGCATATACCACTAGCCCTCCTAGCAATCCTGGTTCTCATTCTGTGCATTGCCTGCATTCCTTTGATGTGGCTGGTCGCAAGAAAAAGCAATGTTAGTGAATGCATGCAAAGGTCACAGGCATGTGGTTTACTGTGTTTTAGTTTACTATGAAATCTGAAAATTAGAAAATCAAAATACATGTAACATTGCTTATAAAAGCACAGTTTGACATCAGCAATTCAACATACGTGGTTTGTAAGCCATATGTTACAAATAATTACCACAGCAAATCCAGTTCAAAACTATTTGGCTATAGATGCTTATGGGTGATTTGATACTTATTATAACATGCTTGTAAGTCCCATGATACTGACTGCAAATATATGTTCATGCAAGTGTGTTATACTCTAGGTACTTCCAAGGTGGACACTCAACAGTGTTCGCTGCCTCATTCCCGCACTGGCCGCTGGATATAAAGAAGACGTAAAGTGGTTTGGCTGTGTGGAGCTGTTCAGACGTTTGATCACCATCCTCTTCATAGTGGCTCTGCCAGGAAATGAGGTTAGTTTGAACGTGTGAGCCACATAATGACACATTGTGTCTGAGATGGCAATGCTGTACTCATGAGTCTACTTTCTATTCCCCTTTCCCTTCATGTCAGTATTCTTCGATATTTCTTATCATCATCATTATAACCTTTTATGGTTATGTGCAACCGTACAAGTTCATCCTTTCAAATGTTCTGGAGATTGCCATTGCAGCAGACGTTCTTATTTTACTCCTCATGAAGAACACCAACCAGATACGAGACACGCTTGGAGTCATTCCCAACCAAGAAAGTGCAAACAATACCTTGACGTGTACTGACAATGACAACATCGAAGGATTGTCTCCACTGGTGAAATTGTTCATTGCACTGTACTATTTGCCAGTGCTCATTCTATTATTAGGAGGAGTTATGTGGGCAGTTAATAAACTACGGTAGGTCGCATGCTGTTGGACTCTCGGATATTATTCGACACAGCAAAGTATTGTATTTCTCTCACATTCAGGCGTTTGATCGTGAAGCACAAAAAACTTCATAAACCTTCCAAAGGAAAGGGAATAATCTTCAATCTGCTGGAATACTATGAAGCAGCAGATGATCCTGACGATGTCCCCGACACTAGTCACATTGAACTGAATACGTTCAGATATGCACTGCCCCAAGACAGCCAATCTGGTGATGTCTTCATTACACCTTATGTTTATCCCAACAATCTGTAAAGTTATGATGCATCTCGTTGTGTGTCCCATTTGCACTATTTTTCACCATGAAGCCATTGCTTCAGATCTGATAATTACAGGGGTCATAATTACATTTTCAAATTATTGGTTACGTAGAATCATAAGCTCAGTGTTTATGGAGTGCTCATTCCAAGCACCACAAACCCCCAGTAAGAGGTCAAAACTTTGCTATCCCACTACTCTTCTGCTGCTCATGTTGCCTCCCATTGCAAGCCTGATTGTGCGCCATGAGACAACATTACAGCTCACGTCAGCAATCGAGTTGGACAATCTCTGAGTGATGCCCTCTGAAGCGATTTCCATAATCTACTTACGTATACGCTCTCAACAATCTGTTTGATTCCTTTTCATGTGCTCACAGGCAAGACATATGCATTCTCTCCCCCTTATGCAATATATGGTTACTGTCACTGTCAGCTATAGGGAGTTACATATATTAATGGTGGTTTGGAACAACTCCTCTTTTCATGTTGGATATTTAGCCCACATCATGTGTTTTTGTGCCCGGAAAAGACGATATATGCCAAAATAGTGTATGTCATCCTGTTTCTCACAACCTGTCTCCCTTAACATTGTTAGCAGTTAGGGCAGTACTGATGAAATCAGAACACACATCCAGCCGACATCATGGTAACTACATGGGTGGTGGTGGGGGGGGGGGGGGGGGGGGGGTTAATGGCCACAGCCAATGACTTCTCCCTACCAATTATATCTGATGTAGGAGGGGATGCCAGTGTGGTGTACAAATAACATGAGAAAAATGTTCAGAATGCTTTGAACCTGTTTGTGTCCCTCTTGCTTTATCGACAAATGGAGTTATGGAGTAGAAGGCCTGTAAGGTTCTCTGACCTTCAGATCTTGTTCCTTTATATATTTTATTTCAGCTATACAAGTGTATACAAATCACACATTTTTTTAACATGACAAGGCCACAAACTTTGTTGTAGTGTGTAGCGTTTTTCAGAGTGTAGTGCATAGTTGAGTGCTGCATGCATGCAGTGTGTAGCTATTAAGTTTCAAGCTGCGCACAAATGGTTTCATGCAAGGAATGTGAGGAAAGTTCATTCCGTGCATGCAGCCATCCATTTCCTACATTGGTGTGACATGGAGCACTTACAACTGATGCTCAACCATCAGGAATGAAGAATTCAAGTTACATCTTTAAAATTCTTCTTCAGAAAAGCCGCTTTGTATAGATGTGTCATTAAATCCAGGAGACCATTTTAATTCCTTACCGTTGACATGGGTTTGATGTAAGTTTGCATTTCACGGTTGAGTAATTACTTGGCCTGTGTTTGTCGTTTGTCTGCATTGGGACTGACATAGATGCGGGCATAAACATATGCAATCAGTAGTGTATTAAGATTCATGTCGCATATTGTGAAATTAAAGATATGCATGGTGGTACTATTTATATCGAGAACTTGAGTGGGGTCTACATATTTAACAAGTCAAAAAAAAAACTTCTCTATGAGAAAGTTGGTGGGATATAAGATTTGAAGGCAATGGTAGTGTAAAAAGCAAGGAAACAAGGGTCTGTAATAGTAAGAGAAAATGTCATAGTCCTATATTTAGCCCGTTTGTAGCATATGCTATGTCCGTGTGCTAAATATAGGACTATGACATTTTCCCTTACTATTACAGACCCTTGTTTCCTTGCTTTTTACACCACCATTGCCTTCAAATCCTATATCCCACCAACTTTCTCATAGAGGTTTTTTATTTACGTGTTTCATTCATTTTTTCTTTGTTCGTGCACACTGATCCGTAATGTTCAGCCACCAATGTCATATTATAAACCAAGCTTAGTAAAAGTAGGTAGCTACATTTACATACCTTTGTATAACTTTATCGGTTTACTCTTTCGATGGCCTCGTTTGGTTTTGCAGGATATACGGTTAGCCTTCCCGTTTCGCTAAGCGAGCAGATTCAGGACTGTACCAATAACGTTGCCTTTTAGCGGACCGTTTAACTTTCTTCTTGGGTCTCCTTGACGCCGCCTTTTTTACTTTTTAATGAAATGTTATCTAATTATGCGTCTAACATATACCGTATAGTCGATTGTTTACCAAAGTATAATATCGGGTATTTTATATGAAAGCGGCTCTTCCAGCCTATTCTGAAGCTATTGGTGAAATTTTCATTGTTTAAAAGTGTTCCTATCCCGAGTCATGCGTTGCCAAGAAGAAGAAGAATAAGGAGTAGACCATGTTCCGGGACTGGGTACTAGTACGATGACAGGCAGTACACTTTTGTTCTCTACAACCGTGCGGTTCTGTGACATAAAACAAAGACGAAACTGCTCATTTTTGACTTCTAGTTCGATTGCTATAAAAGATTAACAATCCGATCGTCTGGAATCTTGTTAGAGACGGGTCGTGTGTTTTAATGGAATTCATAGTCGGGGTCAAATCCTTTCTAGCGAAACTTCCGATTATTAACGTAGCAGATTCTGGTCTGGGAACGACCCGTATATATCGTCACTATGGACGTTGCTAGAGTCCGTGTCGTTTACGTAGGAGCACTATTCTTTTGGCGTTTAGTCGCCGGAGGCTGCTTTCCGGATGTTGATCAGCGCATCAAAAGCTTCAACTGCACACAGATCGCAGCACAGGGAAACCTGCAGGACGTGCTGATCAACATCAGCCTTGCTCAGCCGTCCGATGCTTGCGTCCAGGTCAACATATCTCCCGGAAGCTACGTTATTTCTCGAACGCTAAACCTATCCCAAGACGTGGTCTTGCGGGGTATTGGGAATGGCGTGGTCATTAGTTTTTATGTGACTGCGTACAGAACAGACCGACCCCTGTACGTGATGCAGTTCGGAAATACCGACTTTGCCGCTTTGGATAACATAGACTTCGTCAACAGCTCTGGAATCATCGGCTTCGAAAACGTGACCGAAGTACTGATCAACAACTGCTCATTCAGGTAACTGCGCTTGTCTTCATGGGTGTTCACTACACGCGGTCATATGTGTACACACCATGGCCATGAGTAACACTTCGGTGCATTGTGTTTGGTCAGAGATAATATTATCTCTGGTTTGGTTATAGAGAGCATACCATTCCATTGCGAGGTGTAGTGTGTATGCAGCAGGGCTGTAGTTAACACACCCCTTACATCCACCAGCAGTTAAATACATGTAAGGCCATACGTTTATGAATGTGATTAAAGATCCTTATACATCTACAGCCATGCATGGCTATGAATGTGGATCCGCCAGCATTGTAATAAGTATTAGCCCGGGTGATTTTTGGCATGAAAGGAACTTTTGATTAATTGATCGTGATAGAAATAATACCATATAATGTTGGCTAAATAATGACGTGCATGCTTCTATTTTTACTTCTGCGCAGCCATGATTTAGAAACGTTATGTCTAAGCAAACCACAGCACAATGTTGATAAATAGTCTAAGTACACAATTACTTAATAGTGTTGTTTCAGGCTTGTGGTTGATGTTGATAAATAGTCTAAGTACACAATTACTTACCGTAAAGTACCACGAATAAGCTCCCCCCCCCCCCCTCCGCCCCCACCGAAAAAAAATGGCTCGTGTTTAAACGAGCGTATCTTCGTAATGGTTAACGCTTCCGCGTACCTGTTTCCACATTTCAGGAAAGGAATGGTACTCCAACAGGATTTTAAAGAACGGCACGCAGCTGCGTTCATGATTACGAAGATACGCTCGTTTAAACGCGAGACAATTTTTTTCGGTGGGGGCGGAGGGGGGGGAGCTTATTCGTGGTACTTTACGGTAATAGTGTTGTTTCAGGCTTGTGGTTGATGTTGATAATTAGTCTAAGTACACAATTACTTAATAGTGTTGTTTCAGGCTTGTGGTTGATGTTGATAAATAGTCCAAGTACACAATTACTTAATAGTGTTGTTTCAGGCTTGTTTTGCACTGCAAAACATATAAGTACACAACCAAAAATATGCCTTTGGCTTAGCTGCACATGCAATTACTTCTCATGCAGAGAGTACATTTACAGAACTCATTCGCTATATTATACAGAAAGACATTGCTAGTATTCATCAGGAGGCAACCACCAATACTGCTATTCATCATGTTTAGATCTTTGTGTTCAGAAAAAAGTACTGTACATAACCGCACAATTGCTATGCTTAATAAATTCCAGCATTGTCAATGCATGGAAGACCAACACTGACTACCTGCTCACACCATCTGCAGTCTCAGTTTCATCTCATAGGAATGCGCAGATGGCATGTTGTGTCTTAATAACCCTCACACATATGTTCAGCACGAGGAATTTAATTCTAATTCATTACACAGCTACTTCACCGAAGGAGCAGTGGACATCTATAACTGTGGCTACCCGACCATCACAAACTGCTTATTTCAACACAATGGTCCTGCCTCTGTCATCAAGCAGCAGCCATACAGAGGTCACTCGGGTGGCCTCTCCATAGGGCTGAGCCTCAGCCACTCCCTTGGGTTCACTCCTCAGGTACAACTATCCAACTGCAGATTTATTAGCAACAGTGCTATTGTGGGGTCAAATCTGGTTCAGACGTCATCAAATGCTCTACAAAGACTAATTTTCACGGGCCGGGGAGGTGGAGCGGTAATCCTAGTGAATACGACTGACCCGGCCAGTGTTTCTGTGGAAGACTGCATCTTTGTTGACAACAGTGCCACTTCATTTGGAGGTGGGCTCTATCTGTTTCCAGATGGACCATCCAACAACACATTTGTGGTGAACAGAACAGTTTTTATTCAGAACAGAGCCGGTGGTGGTTCTGGTGCTCTCCATTTAGGATTCCGTGATATTGGAGCACTGACACGGCTCCATACCATCCTGATTTATAATTCTGAGTTTACCAAGAACACAGGCTCCATTGGGGGTGCTATATATTTCAGTGTTACAGGTAAGTCCATTATTGTTACTGTTTTATTAAGTCCATTATTGTTACTGTTTTATTAAGTCCATTATTGTTACTGTTTTATTAAGTCCATTATTGTTACTGTTTTATTAAGTCCATTATTGTTACTGTTTTATTAAGTCCATTATTGTTACTGTTTTGTTAAGTCCATTATTGTTACTGTTTTATTTGCATCGGCAAAATCGAATGACTGTACATATTTCAGGTACTCCGTCACGAAACGGAGAAATAGGAAATTATGCATACTTCAGGAACTGCACATTTCAAAATAATGAAGCAATACTGTTTGGAGGAGCCCTTGCAACATCATCAGTAATTGTTTTGGGTGACAGAGAGAACATAAAACCTTTGGACATACAAGACTGGTAGGTGTGCAAATATTCATTACCTACTCAACTAGCAATAAGAGGCACATATATTTCTTCCACACATTTCTTCTGTATTTTTCTGCACAGCGTTTTCAGTGGCAACAGAATAGGGAACAGTGTGGGTGGAGTCCTTGGTATAGCTTACTTCGCTGTCAATTTTTTTGGAGCAAATGTTTTCTCAGAAAATATTGGGTCATCAATTTCAGTTAGTTGACCCGCATTTTGATACATGCATGTACATGTGTCAAAATAAACTATTGCTCAACAGGTAGCAGGTTCAAAAATGAGAATTGCTTTGGGTGGATCCCTGCAATTTATCAATAACAGTAATATAGGTCAAGTGGGTGGAGCTCTATACCTGTCATCTCTTGGTCAAGTTATCCTAAGTGACAATGTTCAAGTAGTATTTGAAGGGAACAGTGGAAGGTAAGCACCAATCAAATAAGTCTGGCAATACATGTATGCGTCAATCCACATATGCGCCAATATCCATTCTACTTAAGCTTTGGAGCATCCATTGTTACTGATGGACATGTGCCCAGTGCATTACAGCACACAGCCAACAACAGCCTGTGCTTTGTTCGGCATACTGAGGCCCACCCCTCCACCTGGTCATCACGTAACGTATGCCTTCTATTATGCTCCACCATGGTTCCCAACACTTCCTCATCCATAGGTTTCATTCTTATTCCATAACAATAAAGCCTCTGTTGGTTCTTCGGTGTACATGAGCAATGTTGGATCATGTTCTTCATCTAGTGGCTATGATGACACTGCTCAAATATTTGGATTGAACTTTGCAGAATATCGGTGGGTATTGCAGTACCATCATGTGAATTGAATCATCCGTTATATTAAAATTGTCCAATAATAAAGGGGAAATATAAATTTTGATCACAAAGGAGATGTATACAATCCACAGTGGAATGTTCAAACACCCCCTGCCTCTATGCATGTTCAAAACAAATCAGTAAGTCATGTAAATAATTTCTCACTTTGAAAAATGGAATTATCATTTATTGTCCAGCTTAGAGTCGATACATATGCTGGGGGAAAGGTGAAGATATACGTCTCAGTTGTTGGTGAGCTTGGCAACCCAGTGTCTGCTGTGCTTCGCCTATCAGATGCTCAAGTATGTTTGATTCAGACCTCAACAATGACATCATATCTTTCTGTTCTTCCATATAGGCTAGGGGCACCCCTAATAATACCTACATATTTCAAAGGAGTCTTGTTCTATACAGTGACCTATCTGAGCAAGCCTTTGAGACCGAATTTCAGGCTATGTATAAAACCTCAGACGAGCGCGATATCCAAATAACAACGATTCAGACATATGTAAAAGTAAAACCCAGATCTGCACAGTCTTTCACATGGCTCCCACACCTGTAGACACAATACCAAAGCACATTTCGAATATCCCAGCAACCATGTCCCTTTGGATTTGTGCTGTCTCCACAGAGCTCGGGGTACGGACGTTGCCAGTGTAATCTACTCAATCCTGCCATTGGAAACTGTTCAGGTACCACCGTGCAATTTACAGTACGTTGTCCAAGGTACAAGTAGATATGATCATCACATGCTCCCATCATCTTTGATTTGAGGTTGACAGCGGTGGTCTGTGGGCTAATTCAAGTAATTACATAAACCAGTACGGGGATACAATGGAGGCATATCCCTGCCCCATGGGTTACTGCCACTGCAGCATTTCTGAGCAAGCGGCGGGTACAATGTGCCTGTTTTCTGTGGACAGTACCAGTGTGAATAGTCAGTGTGACTGCCAGAGAACAGGTTGGTTGTGCTTTATACATACCCTGCTTTAAACTTGTAGTGATGCACAAACGTTTTCATGTTTGAGCAGGGGTTCTGTGCGGTGGTTGTACTGAAGGACTGGGGGTGAGCGCACTGCTGAATCGGTGTGTCACTTGCAATGATGCATCAGGACTGCTCATTCCTGTACTAAGTAGGCGCATAACTTTGCAACTCCCCACTCCATTCATGTTTCGTCTCATAGTTATTGGTGATGTCATTGCTATAACCTTACTTGTCATGATTGGGATCAGTGTACCTTCATGGCTTCACCCTTGTATATTCTATCTTCAAGTAAGTTTAAAATTAGCATCATTGCCAGACAACTACTTTCACTGGCCTAAATGTTTAAAATATCGGCACATTCATCATTCATTATTTTCATAATTCTAATAGTTATGCATGATCTCTTGTTGAGGTTGAAGGTTTAAATTTGAATTGAAGTAACAATTTATGCATACCTTCAGTAGGAAATTTGGAAGTTCTGAAATTACAGATTAAGTATTGTACTGAATTAAATTTAATTAACTTTGTGTGACCCACATTTATGATTAGACAAGGCAACATAGCAATTTTCATTTGTGTCCACAGCTCTTTCCATACACGACCGAGCATTTCCCAGTCACCTTCAACATTGTGCATCACTATGTAAGTGTTTCACATTCATGAGTCCATTACTGCATGTGGCTGTGCAGAAACCCCACGCTCCATCATAGTGCTTACATTATGGTTAGGTTAGGTTCTTAAGTTAATAATGCTAGGTGCAGCACAAGTCTTGTTCTGTCCGACCTTGCACTAGAAACCCTGCATGATAGCATCCCCTTTTCCTGATAGGTATCTGCCCGAGCATTACAATGTTTTATAGATTATTTTATGTATGGTGTGTGTACATGTAAACCTTGCACACTAATATAGGTCACTATTATACTATTCCCTATCAGCTCTACTATGTGTCCAGTGGTCTCAGCTTCTACTTTGTCTATGACTTTTGTCTCTACTCCACCATGAGTCCTCTGGTCTCCTACTTCATCAGATACCTTCCCCTCTTCACAGCAGTCATCGTCACCCCAATCATTCTGGCTATTAGGTTAGTCACCTAATGAACATACATAATTTATGTATACAATGATTGATAGGCATCTTTAGAAAGGATTAAATTGTAATCACTGAGCTACTCAAATAAGCAATTACCTCTTTCATGACCTCCACAGGCGGAGGACAGCTCCACATGCCCCATGGCATGGCCTGTGGTGGATAGTAGTCCTTATTTATACCCATTTAGTGCACACCTCCATGTCCATCCTCAACTGTCCCAGACTTCCTGGAAGAGATGGAAACACTGCCAACGTTAGATTTCCTTCCATCCGTAATCTGTGTACATTCACATAATTATCCTCAGGTCTGGTATGTTAATGGAAACCTTGAGTGTTTCACTGGTGGGCATATACCACTAGCCATTTTGGCTATACTGGTCCTCATTCTATGTGTTGCTGCCATACCTGTAGCAGCTGGAGGGAAAATGGTCAGACACATTTATACCAATATGATATTGGTTTGGACATATTTAATTTCTCCTAGGTGCCCAAATGTGTTCACAAATATCTCTGCAACCTTGACCCCGCACTGAGGGAGAACTATAGGGAGGAGGTGGAGTGGTTTGGAGCACTGGATCTGGGGAGGAGGATGATTGCAGTGCTCCTCATTGTGGCATTTCCCTTCAATGAGGTAATCCATAGAGTTATGCATCCCATTTCTGTCACATTTTACAGCTTTCCCCACAGCATCCATTCATATTTTTAGCAGCCATCATTTTGTCCATATATGGCTACATTAAACCTTACAAGCAGACAGTGTCTAATGTGTTGGAGATAGTGCTGGCTGGTGATGTCATTATCATGCTTCTTGTGAAGAACACCGATCAGTTTGCATATCTTCAGGTTCTTCCAGGATATCTAAATATCACTCAAGCACAAGGCGTCAATGACACCAACTCTTGTACTGACAATGAAGACACATTGGGGCCTACCTCCCTGGTGAAATTATTGACACCATTTTATTATATACCTCTGGTCACTACTCTCTTGGGGGCAGGTATCTGGATCAGGTAAAATAATAATTTGATGTGCGGCATAAATAAGTTGTGCATACATCTGCATACATTGTGTGATGTCATAGCACACGTTTTATACACCTAAAAAGGGCAAAATGCAATTTCCACTTACACTGAGTGAAGCAAATGACTGCCACTACTTCATTGCCATCTATTTTCCATACATAGTACTCATTTGTACAGAAGGCTGAAAACCAACAAAGAGGAACCACCAAAAGCAGAAATCAGTACTTTCAAGAATCCAGACACTTCAGATTGGACTCAAATAAGCATGACTGTGATATCAATGGAGCACTGTGCCGATGAGGTCTCAGGGCTCTGATTAACTGGTACCGACCATGGAAAATATTGAAAAACAATGATGTGTGAATCAATACTCCAATGGACTAATTTAAACTCATTTGAAGACAATTGGATTATGGAGCATGCTGCTTGTGGTAGATGGGGCGCTTCTCTACATAATCATGTTCATGTGGTAGATGGGACACTTCTCTACATGATCATGTTCATGTGGTAGATGGGGCACTTCTCCACATGATCATGTTCATGTGGTAGATGGGACACTTCTCTACATGATCATGTTCATGTGGTAGATGGGGCACTTCTCTACATGATCATGTTCATGTGGTAGATGGGGCACTTCTCTTCATGATCATGTTCATGTGGTAGATGGGACACTTCTCTACATGATCATGTTCATGTGGTAGATGGGGCACTTCTCTACATGATCATGTTCATGTGGTAGATGGGGCACTTCTCTACATGATCATGTTCATGTGGTAGATGGGACACTTCTCCACATCATCATGTTCATGTGGTAGATGGGACACTTCTCTACATGATCATGTTCATGTGGTAGATGGGGCACTTCTCTACATGATCATGTTCATGTGGTAGATGGGACACTTCTCCACATCATCATGTTCATGTGGTAGATGGGACACTTCTCTACATGATCATGTTCATGTGGTAGATGGGGCACTTCTCTACATGATCATGTTCATGTGGTAGATGGGACACTTCTCCACATCATCATGTTCATGTGGTAGATGGGACACTTCTCTACATGATCATGTTCATGTGGTAGATGGGGCACTTCTCCACATGATCATGTTCATGTGGTAGATGGGGCACTTCTCTACATGATCATGTTCATGGGGTAGATGGGACACTTCTCCACATGATCATGTTCATGTGGTAGATGGGACACTTCTCCACATGATCATGTTCATGTGGTAGATGGGACACTTCTCTACATGATCATGTTCATGTGGTAGATGGGACACTTCTCTACATGATCATGTTCATGTGGTAGATGGGGCACTTCTCCACATTATCATGTTCATGTGGTAGATGGGACACTTCTCCACATGATCATGTTCATGTGGTAGATGGGACACTTCTCTACATGATCATGTTCATGGGGTAGATGGGACACTTCTCCACATGATCATGATCATGTGGTAGATGGGACACTTCTCCACATGATCATGTTCATGTGGTAGATGGGGCACTTCTCTACATGATCATGTTCATGTGGTAGATGGGACACTTCTCCACATGATCATGTTCATGTGGTAGATGGGACACTTCTCCACATGATCATGTTCATGTGGTAGATGGGACACTTCTCTACATGATCATGTTCATGGGGTAGATGGGACACTTCTCCACATGATCATGATCATGTGGTAGATGGGACACTTCTCCACATGATCATGTTCATGTGGTAGATGGGGCACTTCTCTACATGATCATGTTCATGTGGTAGATGGTGCACTTCTCTACATTATCATGTTCATGTGGTAGATGGTGCACTTCTCTACATGATCATGTTCATGTGGTAGATGGGGCACTTCTCTACATGATCATGTTCATGTGGTAGATGGGACACTTCTCTACATGATCATGTTCATGTGGTAGATGGGGCACTTCTCTTCATGACCATGTTCATGTGGTAGATGGGACACTTCTCTACATGATCATGTTCATGTGGTAGATGGGGCACTTCTCTACATGATCATGTTCATGTGGTAGATGGGACACTTCTCTACATGATCATGTTCATGTGGTAGATGGGGCACTTCTCTACATGATCATGTTCATGTGGTAGATGGGACACTTCTCCACATGATCAAGTTCATGTGGTAGATGGGGCACTTCTCTACATGATCATGTTCATGTGGTAGATGGGGCACTTCTCTACATGATCATGATCATGTGGTAGATGGGACACTTCTCTACATGATCATGACGTTAACTTTTCCAAAATAGTTTGGAGACACCCCCTTATGCACTAAACAAATATAGTATGACGGCTTGAATTATGGCTAATGAACTCCTGAAAATCTAGCTTATCGTGTCGAATTTGTGTACATGTAAAATCATAGACCAGTTTAGCGATCGTGGTACTCCTCAGGCATGTCTTCAAATGTCCAAGCACACTAAATGTTCGTTTGCTCACTGCATTTGTTGCTGGAATTACAAGAATGAAGTTTAAGCTCTGTGTATAGCTGACGTTGAGCTGAATTGAGTTGTTGCAAAGATTGGATGATACTTTTTAATTTCACACCACCAATCTGGCTAAAAAGTGGCTATGAAATTCATACGATGGTTGCAGTGCATGCAGAAATGACATCTCAGTGACGGCTATAGGCTAGACACTCAAAATCAAGGACTTCTAACATTTCATGGTTATCATTTCGGATCTTTAATAGAAATTCCGAATTGTGACCTTTTGACTGCTTTGTGACGTACTTCAAATGCTGATTTCATGTTTGCGCTCTAATTTGTTTTTATGCCCATTTATGATGCGCGATCACGATTTATTAGAACATCCTAACAGTGATGTGCATATAATAATATATGGTAGGCCAAAATTTTGTGGGCCGCCCCCCGGCCTTGGCAATCAAGAGTACTGGTAGTTAATGTTATAAGATATGAATCGCATCAATAATTGTCAATAGACTTGTCCCCAGCCTGATACAGCAATGATGTAATCAATCAGCAGTTGTATGTTGAGTCTGGGAGCGAGTCTAACCATGCAATATCATTATCCATTAGTTTTTGAATGTATTGTTTCTAATGATCATCGAGTACAATTACTTTTTACGTATGTTCTTACAGAAACCATCAGAAAGCATTACGCTACTCTGGTTGATCAAATAAATCCTAAAGACATAGCCAGTGGACTGTTCTCAGAAGGTATCATTTCAGATTCAGAGAGAGATCGCGCATTGAGTGCAGGAACGAAGAAGGAAGGAGCCATGATTCTTATGAGTGGTGTTGAACGAACCTTCAGTTCTGACGACGTGCCAAATTCGAAGTCTTCCTCCATATTTTGAAAGACAAGAAGTATCAAGTTCCTGAAGTCATGCAAAAATAATAGTTTGAAAGGATGCACTGAATTGTTGCCAGAACCCGATGCATATTTGCACGCATGCTTGTTTCTAGTACATTTACTATTCAGTATACGCGCCTTCACACTTCTGTGTTTACACCAGGTTTATATGTACGATGGCCCGTGCATGCAGCTAATATTCATATTTTGTAATTATATAACGTTGGCTGACTTGATAAATTTTTCAACTGGAACAACCAAGAATTTGCAAATGACAGAAACAATCAAAGTACATTACACCGGGTTTAAGTTATATATGCATAGCTGTGTGGCCTGTGCTACACAGCTTGATCCCCCTATTGTTAGGAACGTAGTGATCCTCAAGTAGTAATCTGATGATGTCTTTGCTGCCATGGATAATAAGAAGGGGCAACTTCAGATTGGAAGTACATCAGGTTGTTCCGCTGGATGAACAATGTCCCCTGCAATATGATGTTACAATCAGCAGCCATCGATTGAAATCTTATTTGTTTTGGATTGACTGTTTTTACAGTGCGTCATCTTTAATCGGCTGTACATGTGAGCAAGTTCTAAGGGAGTGCTGCCTCAGGAGCCAGTTCGAACTGCAGGTTTTAGGTTTCACACATCAGGTCACATGCATGGCTTTAATCTATCTAATTGCACACTGCTGACCTTATAAATATGTAACAGCTAATTGGATTATGCATGGCAACCATTGCATAGTGTTTCGCCCCATTGTAGTGAAAATCCGTAAGTACATTAAATAATTTTGGACAAGACCTTGTGTACAATGGCCAAGAATCTTGAATCTTGGCCATGCATGATGCACAAGATCATGGTCATGAATAGCTAGATTTTTTGGATGGGTGAGAAAGTTGAATTGAGCTTTCACTGTACAGATGCCAAACACACGTGCCGGGGTTGGACGGGCAATTTGACCGATTATTATTGATTTTGCCCTTATTTGGGAGGGGGGGTGGGGGTGACAGTGTCCGAAATCAAAAACGGCCAATACAACCTTCTTCAAGGTTAAAGTCCAGATAAACTTATCAAACAAAACAGTACTAACAAGTCTTTAAGGGTCCCAGCATTCAAATGGACCATGTGTATTCAAACAGAGAGTAACTCACTTGGCAAACTTGGTTTATCCTGGGGACACTCCCTTCTTCCACTGTGACAATATAGCACATACTGGAGCAGTATAACAGGTCTATGGAAGAAGTAAGTGTCCCCAGGATGAACCTGTTTGCAGATTTCTTGGCGGTGACATTGCCTAGGTGAGTTGCTGTCTGTTTGAATCTTGGGGTTTGTTTGAATGATATGGGATCCATTTGAATGCTGGGACCCTATTAAAGACTTTGAGCAATAGGTTGGGTCTTTTTTACCTTTTACCAGTCTGGATCATAATTATTAAACCATGCATTTGCTGTTTTGTCCATGCGTTGATCTATATTGTACGGAAATACTCCGCCTAGCTCATTTATATCCATTGAATCCCCGCGCATTGCGCACTATTTATAAGACTAATCAAGTCAACTACAATTGTAGCTATATGTATATCCTTATTCAATGTGTGGTCTGCATTCCATATAATTCCATATTTGAAGTTACAATATACCTAATAAATACCTATAAAGTCCTCATTCCTTAAACAAGAGATTATCTGCTCAAACATTCTGCATCAGTCTGCAGTTCATTTTGGACCATCCGCTGCAACGTGTATACAAGGAACCTTTAGATTGCTGAATTGATCCCTCCACTCATTAATGTCATGCGCATGCATGAATACAGTCGTGTCTCGTCAGCATCTCGTAGTCATGAGGCTGTGCATTACATAATTCATATAAACCTGCAATTGACTAGCCTATATACAGCTGCAGATATGGGAGTTTGTTGTTACACCGGTACCAATAAAGTTACTCCTAGTTCAGAGCTTCAAGAAATCGATTCCAACATACCTATTGCAGAGCCGGAAATCGATCCTAAAGTATGTGAGAGTGTAATTGAGGAGGCAAAGATCTTAGACATGGCGAAAACCTCCAACATAGTTACTCCTGTTGCAGAGCAGGAAATCGATCCACAAGTATGGGGGAGTGTAATTGAGGAGGCGAAGATCTTAAACATGGCGAAAGCCGCAGTAGAATCCTTCACACATACAAACCCTGATACTGGTCACGATCCCGCCGGGAAAGATGAAGATGATATTAGCCACTATCCCGCTCCGCGACAGCATGGTGCTGACATCGCCGAAGAATCAAAGTCTAAAAGAAGAAGCAAAAGGTATAGTTATAATGCCGCAATCACATATGGTACTGCAGACATGATGTGCGGACGAATCATGATGATTGGAGAAGAGGAAACGGGTAGGTCTACTTTATTGAAAGAAATACTCTCGAGTGATAGCGTCAAAGCTAAGGGCCATTACCCATTGTGCGAACACGAAGATGGATCGTTCACGATAATGACTAAAGATCAGGAAATCCAGACGCTTGCGTTAATGACACTGAGGGTAACTATAAACAGCGAGAGCCATGGCGGAAGTAGTGTGCTGAAAGATTTATCATCAAAAGTCAAATTAGTACTTTCTACCAGTGGTAGAACTGGGTGTAAAATTAAAAAAACGCTAGGCTGCCTAGAGGAAATTGTTAAAACTGTTCACAGTGAAGTCTACAAAAAAACTCGAAAGATCCCATTTCAACCCCACAAACATTATGAATGCTCTGGTTCATGTGTCCGACGATTCGTGGCAAGGCTTCGCAGCACTGTTAAAAAAAAAGGCCCGAGGGGTGTTACAGCTCAGGAGTGTTACAGCCCAGGGGGTGTTTTGGTAACACACAAGGGTGTTCTGCTTACATCTATGAGTGTAGGCAAAGTATGGTAGGGTGTTAGCAACGTACGGCACCAATAATGGGGTGTTAAGGCATAATAAAGGTGTGCTATCATAACACTGATTTACCGCATTACACCCCAGTATATACATATATGGAGTGTATATGGGGTTCCCAGCCTTTTTTATAATTACCTTTTGACGGATTGAGGGCGTTGTTTACGAGATGACATATGGCAGCCGATCTGGACTTATAAAGGCAAGCCGAACGTTATCTTAACGGTATACACGCACACAACTTACGAGTACTAAACGTCTAACGTACGCTTGCTTTGGCACGCGGGCGTTCGTCGGTATGGATTTGTAGACTATGTCGTGATGCTAATGCGTTTGTATACATGCATGTTTAACTTCGCTTTGTTAACGTGAAATATAAAGCCTCGCTGTGTTTATGAAGTCTTGCCTGCAGTGTTCATGTATGTGCCGCGCGCGGTGTTTATTCAAAGGTGACCGGTACTTGCGTTAATATGCAAGCAGCATGCAAGCTTGTTTATTATCCTGCATGCCGCGTAGTGTTGAGAGTATATGTTAAGTAGTACGGCTTGGACAGTAAAGGTGTTATTTAAATCCATCTGGATTCTATTTAGACCACACTCTAGTAAAATGACATGGGAACATATACTTAATACATTGTCAGATACAAGTATTTTTATATGCCAATGCTTGAATGTTTGTAGGAGGAACTAGCTTCTCAGTAGCAACCTTTGGACAAGGAACAGAGCCCATTATGTTAGACGATGTAGGATGTACTGGAACTGAGGCAAGACTATGGGATTGTCGACTCGAAACAGAGGTGTTGGACTCCACTCATGTTGAAGACGCATATGCATATGTTATCACATGTAGCTCAAGGTAGGCCTCAAATTATTTTACTAGTCAGCTTGACATGGGTATATGCTAACAGTTATGCAGCTACATATGTCTACTTAAGACAAACATGAAATCGAATGCTACCCACCTGCTTTAAGGGTAGGCTACCAGTGACAGAGTTTGGACACATTTTTTAGTGACTCTTGTACAGGGTTAAAAAATGTTGTCATGGCGATGCTGAAGGTTGTCATGGGGGAATCATGTGATTTGGATGTGTGGGTCTCCATGGAGATCATGTGATGGGTGTGATCTCATTGAAAGGTGAGTCAATAGCTGGGTAGGTTCTCATTTCACGTGTACAGAAGACTGTCACCCTATTCATCACTAAAGGTAGCCATGGAGGGGATCATGTGACTTGGATGTGTATGGTCTCTATGGAGATCATGTGGTTGTGTGGACATATTGGTTAGGGGACTGTGTGTGTGTTTGTGTTGTTGAACTGATTAGGAGACTGCATAGGTGTGGTTGAGTGTCTCAATGCTCCTTCCACAGAGATTCATGCAGCGGAGGTCAGACCAAGGATCCCTACCCCCAATTGCATATGGAGGGAGTTGGTGTGGATATCATATTTGGCACATGTGAGCAAGATACACGACCTAATAAACCTCATGTCACCACCACCTCCACCCCCTCCCTCACTCAAGGAGAACATGTGTTGGCCACCTCCTAACCTCAGGCTCATAAGTTCCAAGTCAGCTGCCTTGCAATGCCCTATGGTCCAGGTGTACCAGCAAAGTCTAGGAACCTCCTGTAACATCACGACCCACGTGGACAACCGTGCACCCCTCACCTCCACCTCTGAAAAGCAAGCGGAGCCTGTTCGGAAGAGGATTCCACCAACAATCCCTCCTCATACCTGAGCATACCCCCTCCACTGTCACCACTTGACCATGCCCCCCTCTGAGAGCTTTTCTTCATGAAGGGCATCTGGGGGCGCGGCTTTCTTCATGCGTCCAAGATCTCACAGTCTAGACAATGACAACTATGACCACCTCCCAGGTGTCATGAGGACTCCCCCTCCTCCTCCTCCACTTCACCTCTTACGACAGAGGGAGGAACCAATCATTGAGTCCACTGGAAACATGTAAGGCCACACCCACCAACATCTTAAGGGTGGGATTGTATGCTGTAGGAGAGTGCAGGGACTGTACCACAGGGAAGGTTGGGGCTGGTGCCACTAAACTGTAAGTAAAAAAATGTTTCTAATTAATTCATTAGTACTGCAGCTTGAGGTACAATTCATGAGTGTGTACTGGTTAAGGTGGTAGTGTGGGTCGACTTGTTAGTATCTGTCGGAATGCTGGTTAGTATGTGTGGGCATACTGGTTAGGAGACTGTGGGTGTGGTTGTGTAGGTGAACTGGTTAAGTGACTGTATGGGCGTGGTTGAGTGTCTCAACACTTCTTCCTCCTCCCCATCTCACGGGGATGCCCCCTTCATGCAGCAGAGGTCATGAAATATGCTGGATGAAATTGAATCTACCCACCTGCTTTAAGGGTAGGCTACCAGTGACAGAGTTTGGACACATTTTTTTATGACTCTTGTCCAGGGTTAAAAAATGTTGTCATGGCAATGCTGAAGGTTGCCATGGGGGAATCATGTGATTTGGATGTGTGGGTCTCCATGGAGATCATGTGATGGGTGTGATCTCATTGAAAGGTGAGTCAATAGCTGGGTAGGTTCTCATTTCACGTGTACAGAAGACTGTCACCCTATTCATCACTAAAGGTAGCCATGAGGGGATCATGTGACTTGGATGTGTATGGTCTCCATGGAGATCATGTGGTTGTGTGGGTATATTGGTTAGGAGACTGTGGGTGTATTTGTGTTGTTGAACTGATTAGGAGACTGTATAGGTGTGGTTGAGTGTCTCAATGCTCCCTCCACAGAGATTCATGCTGCGGAGGTCAGACCAAGGATCCCTACCCCCAATTGCATATGGAGGGAGTTGGTGTGGATGGAGTTAAATCATCTTTAGCACATGTGAGCGAGATACACGACCTGATAAACCTCATGTTGCCGTCACCTCCACCCTCAAGGAGAACAGGTGTTGACCACCTCCTAACCTCAGGCTCATAAGTTCCAAGTCAGCTGCCTTGCAATGCCCTATGGTCCAGGTGTACCAGCAAAGTCTAGGAACCTCCTGTAACATCACGACCCACGTGGACAACCGTGCACCCTTCACCTCCACCTCTGAAAAGCAAGCGGAGCCTGTTCGGAAGAGGATTCCACCAACAATCACTCCTCATACCTGAGCATACCCCCTCCACTGTCACCACTTGACCATGCCCCCCTCTGAGAGCCTTTCTTCATGAAGTTCATCTGGGGGCGCGGCTTTCTTCATGCGACCAAGATCTCACAGTCTAGACAATGACAACTATGACCACCTCCCAGGGTGTCGTGAGGACTCCCCCTCCTCCTCCTCTACTTCACTTCCCATGAAAGAGGGAGGAACCAATCACTGAGTCCACTGGACACGTGTACTGGTTAGGGTAGTAGTGTGGGTCAACTTGTTCGTATGTGTGGGCATGCTGGTTAGTATGTGTGGGCATCACTGGTAAGTATGTGTGGGCTAGGAGGCTGGGTGTGGTTGTGTAGGTGAACTGGTTAAGTGACTGTATGGGCGTGGTTGAGTGACTTCTTCCTCCTCCCCATCTCACGGGGATGCCCCCTTCATGCAGCGTAGCCCATCCCCCTCCAAGAGCTTGGCACCAGCATGATGTGATAATTGGATCAACTTTTTATTTGAATCCATGTTGTGGGTTAGGCTTTTTTTTTTAAATGATAAAAAACATTGAGCTGGGTCTATTTCATTGCGCATGCGTGACCCTTAATAGCACGCGTACACAGCCAAAAGTAACCAGTCTGAATCAAACCTGGTGGTGAAATACAGTCTGGTGTGGGAATGAAATACAGTCTGAATCATGGGTGTTTAAATCAACAGTCTGGTTGTTAACTGGTATCACAACCCTGGTTCAGGCTGAGAATATTGCATGATACCAGTTCGTTTCAAACCTGAAATACAATACGAACCAGCATTGGTGTCAGTCAAGGTTCAGTATCTCGCTCGGACTGGCCGTTGTGCAAGGTTTGTATCTGTGGGTCTATATTTTGATATCAATTCACCTCGATTATCAATCCTCGACAAGAGTTGTCCAGAGCACACTGTAAGATGTGCGTTCGCGCGCGTGCCACACAGACACACACATGTCCAGAGCACACTGAAGATGTGCATTCGCGCGCGCGCCACACAGACACACACATGCAACACATACAGTAGAAGTATTGCAAGACTGCTGTTTTTTGACGCAGCACAATGGTTTCCGTTCCCACTTACGTAAATGGGAAAACGACCGGCACGCCACCTTCGGCCATTTTGTTTTCACTGTTGCCCTGGGCGACTGAGCCGTGCACCCTCACGTGATACTAGCACAGGGAAAATGCATAGATTTTATACGGAAGGGATTGGAAACGGAAGTCTTTAACACCAATCAACAGGTTCCATCCATGCAGGAAAAATAAAATAAAATGGCGGATTCAAGTTCTGTATAATATCTATGGTTTCAGATACTTTTTCGAAGAAAACCGGTCGTTGTGTACAGTTTGAGGCCTTTTCCTTTATTCTGTCACTTGCTTAAGAGGTATGGATATGTTTTTATGACTGTAAATGATTTTAGACCCGAGTTTTTTTAAAGACCCGCGTTCCGTGTCTTTGCGAAGCCTTTGTGGGCGTGTAGAAAACGTTAGCGTTGTCATATTGGCTACTTTATTGTAGAATCGAGTGGAGCTTCGTGAGACAAATCGAACTGGCTAGGTATTATCTCAAATGCGTGTTGTACACTCGTACAAAAGTTGGTAATAAAGATTTTGATATGAGACTGGTTGTGGGCGTATAAAGTGCACCAAGCGCTTTTGAGATAATACCTAGCCAGTTCGATTTGTCTCACGAAGCTCCACTCGATTCTACAATAAACTAGCCAATATGACAACGCTAACGTTTCCTACACGCCCACAAAGGCTTCGCAAAGACACGGAACGCGGGTCTTTAAAAAAACTCGGGTCTAAAATCATTTACAGTCATAAAAACATATCTAATAATATCCATACCTCTTAAGCAAGTGACAGAATATAGGAAAAAGCCTCAAACTAAACACAACGACCGGTTTTCTACGAAAAAGTATCTGAATCGCAGTGGCAAAACTTGTTAATTGATCCTACAGTGACAGGCCGTAGGCCAGCCTATGCATTGTATTGCATCACGTGATCCGTTTCCAATCCCTTCCGTATAATATCTATGGAAAATGGCAGTTTTGTTTTGAGAGCCGCTGTTTTTATTGTGTCTGCCAACCCCTTTAGTGTTTCAGCTACTGGCAGCTGTATTTTGGCTTACGGTAATACTGTTCACTTATAAAATGTGTGCTCAGGTTACATTTTATGATGCATGATCAGATCTGCAGCCAACAAAACGTCATGGCAATGGACGACCAGGATAAGCTTCTTACGGAAGCTCTAAACCAAGTGAAGAAGAATGCGTTCGAGATGAAGACATGTTTGGTGAGATTCAGGAGCGTCGTCATGTTCTTTTGTGTTGAAAGTACGTCTTCTGCTACAGGACAACAATAAGCTGATGGATGCGCTTCAGTACGCCTCCAATATGCTGAACGAGCTGAGAACGTCCTTGCTTAGCTGTAAGGGTTTATGAACTCTGTATCCCTCCATCTCTAACCTTTGCTCTTGCTACCTCCCACACCCCACACCTCCCTCTCCCACCATCCATCCACTGCTGTTTCTTCAACTTCCCACCAACCCTCGACAGTCTCACCTACTCCTCCACACCCCATCTTCCACCTGCTCTCAAATTTACTCTTCTCTCACACATCCTCCCCTTTCCTACTCACTCACACATCCCTCTCCTTTCCCACTCACACTCCCTCTCACACATCCTCCCTCTCTTCCACACTCCTTCATGTTATTCTGCTTCCCTGATGAACCCCACCAAGATATTCCTTTGTGGGACGGGACTTTAAAGGATGGTCTCAAATGTCTGTTTTTATCTTAAGTCCTTACTTGAGCAGTGATGATAGAAAGGTGTTATTGAGTTTTTCAAAGGTAAGCACAAATTTTAACTCCATGACGATTGATTTATGATGTTTTTTATTATAGGTGTTTCGAATAGCATATTGCAGCTATTTCTCTCCACATCTCTACCATGAGTGGAAATCTATTTGTGAGAACTTTGTCATCAATGTCAAGCACACAAACAATGCCTGAATAAACCGAAGGCCCACCTAATACTCCATCTAGTGGATTGTATGGTTAACTTGGGACCTTGTTCGGCATTTTCCGCAGAGAGGTGTGTACGTTTCTTTTATTCTTTCCTAAGTAGTTATTAATATGTTCCTCATTCTGTAGGTGTGAATCCTTCAATGCTACTGTTAGAGCACAGAATATTTTTAGTAATCGCCTTGCTCCCTCTCGGGTCATTTTGCTGTGCAGCAGCATCTACGTTATACGTGTGCTTGTGATGGAGATGATAACATCCAGTAAGTGTTACTCAGTTTAATGAACACTTATCATTGATGTTGATTTAGGTGTGGTGGTGGCTTAAAGACATTTTATTCAACTCCTATGACATTTCTTCAACAATGTTACGATGATAGAACTCAATGGCGACAGGAGCATATATCAGCCTGGAGCACTGAGGAAAGTGAGTTGCAGTTAAACTAGTCAGTGTTTTTTTTATGTGCACATTCTATGCTATAGCGCCTTTCAAAATCCCTACACGTATTGCAAACATGTTGTTCTCAATACTATTGGCCTTTCCTGTGCTACCATTGAGGATCTGCATCGTCATGATAGCTCAACTAGAATAGAACTCTTCCACTGTATGGAGGACAGCCTTGTTGCAGTGTTCAAAGGGGTTATTGCAGCAGATGGTGGATTGGTTCATGCTGGAGACTTTGTTGAACTGCTCTGTTCAGAGGTAAAATAGTATGTTTTGTCACCTCAGTAACTTCAAGTAGTTTATCTTTTGTAGACAAAGAATGCCCTGTTTTTGACTTCCTGTCAGTTGGAAACGGGTGAATCATTCTGCGTACTTCAGGGATGTGATGATTTTGTTGTGAATAGTGAACCAGTGCTGGACGAGTATGAGTGCCCACTACTTGGCATAACGAAAAGAATATTCTCAGCAGACTGCAGCCAGATCAAGCAAGCCGTTTCTATAGTCCATGAATGCAGTGACAGTTGTACTTTTGATTGAGGGTCCAGCTCTAGGATAGAGAGAGAAGCATCAGGAGAGAAGGCTTTGGTGTATACCCATGACTGGACGAATATGCTTTGTTGTTTAAATTTGTATTGCGTGTGATTATGGAATGTATTAATCATTCATCCGTTTATTTAACATTAGCGATCACGAGACAAAACCACGCATTCCCCCCGTGTATCACCGGAACAATATTTGACTTGGCGCTGGTACCACCCACGATTCAGGCTGTTACCAGTTTTGCATTATCGTGGTAGTACAGGTAAGAATCGGAAATTACTCCACCAGATCTGAAACGGATATTTTTCCCAACCTTTATAGTATTTGATAACAGTCTGATTCAAATCAGGTAACAGGTTTGGAACGGTTTTAAACTTTTGGTCGTGTACGTTCGTGACCCTTTTAATGGCGCTGTTTGTGAAAGGTATGTTTGCATTGTATTTTTTTAGCTTGGTTTATACGTTGTTTTCTTACCACGTCTAGCGATGCCTCGTTCGAGTAAAAAAAAAGTTGAGCGCTTTGGAGAGAGTGTGGCGATATTTTCGTGGTGAGTATACTAGTGCAGCAGTTCGGAATGCCTGTATAACTCCACTTCTCTGTAGACTGCCAAATATACGCAAAGAAAATTTTTACTACCGTGCTGCCCGACTACTACAGCGTACGCTACCGCACTATATGGGACACTGCGTAAGGAAACATGTAAGTTACTAATACGCCCCGCCCCGGAGTTGACAAGACTAAATGGACATGCCCTACCAAGCTTTCGAGGTAAGCTTCGCGATTAGTACGGCTGACATTGTTATTGTTACAGAATGGTCTCCTTTGCTTCCCGAACGTGACGGCTGCATGCACCCAAGATTTAAGGTAAGATATCTCTCGTACTGTAACCTGTCCTTTATTAGTTTTCTTGATTTTCTAGTGTCTGAACAGAGAAACAACCTGTTCGATCGTTATAGCGTGTAAAGACATCTACTTTTCTTTATGTGTTATTTTTATGGGTTGTATTTATTTATCACCATTTTATTAAAATCAATTGAACGTGTTGTTGTATAGTTATTAATATTAATTTATGTTGGGACCATCAATTTACGGTAAATATACGTGATATTGTTACCTCTGTCAACACCCAATAGAGTGTACTGGCTACACTTCAGGGGTGTTGGCCATAACACTCATGAGCGGTTACCACTACACCCCAGGGGGTGTCATTTTTAAATATCCATACGAACACCCCTAAGTGTGTTGCGGTAACACCTTTTTTTTAACAGTGAGGAGACATTCTACCAGCATTCATCACTGCGAGGTCGTTATTCGTGCTTGTATTCGAAGCATCTAAGTATAATACTGAGCAAATATGTAAATGGATTGCCTACATCAATGACAGCATTAATATAACGAATCGTTTATACCACACGCTTGATAAAAAACAGCGAAACATTAAGGAACTATTTCGTCCTAGGATACTCATTGTTGGGACTCACGATAACAGCTTGATTGAAGAAAAAAAGTCTGAAATTCGTAAAAAAATATTCTATGACGTTGAATCTCGATTTCAGGATACAGTTCGTGACATGCTTGAATTGAAGTTTGTAAACCTGAGCGCTAATGAGTGCAAAGACATCGTTCAAGCCGCAAACAAATTTATTGACAAATGTACGTTTCGGGTGGCATTAAGTTGGGAGCTATTCCGAAAAGCATTTTCCCAGGCAACTGCTAAACTTGAGAGGCCTTTTCTAACGTTACAAGAGGCTGCAGCTTTGGCAATAGTTTGCGGCATCAATCATAAAGGCAACGGTGAGTTATCTGACGTGCTCCGTTTTTATCACGAACACGGAGCATTGCTGCACTTCAATGATGTAGAGCACATGAAGGAGATTGTTATCTCTAACCCACAATGGTTGATCGAACAGCTACAATATTTGGATCCAAGTAAGTTCCCTCAAGATACTCATGAGCCTGAATGGGAACTTTTAAAGAAATATGGTATACTGGTCAAATCCATGTGTAGTACAAAACTATGGCCGAAATCTCAGGAACTTACTGATCTAAACGTATCGCTGGATGATGCAATGTTGAATTTACTTGAAAACTTTCACTTGGCAGTGGAGGTTCCATGCACGATCACTGACCTAGATGGTTCGAAGTATTTTGTGCCCTCCGTACTTCCGGCAGCCAGTACGACTGAAATAGCCAATGAAGTTTCACCAATCACAGGTGTGCTTATGAAGCTTTCAGCTGCTCCGCTGTATTTCATCTTTGCGTCAAAATACGTTCCCCCAGGATGTTTTGTTAGGTTGGTGGTGAATCTGGCACAGCCAGGCACTGGCTTTGACATCAACTTCAATGCTCCAATACTTCGTGACCAAGTATCGTTCTTTTACAAAATAGGGAGTGATGAAGTGAGTCACGTGACTCTTTCTAGCACTCAGTCGTATATTAGCATTCGCATTGGACGGCAAAACTACTGCACCGACTACAAAACTTCTAACTTCGGATCGACATGCAGAAATGTTCTCGCCGCAGTAGACAAAACACTAAGCAGTGTATTGAAAGAATGGTTCAATTTTATCGAAGGAACCTACGACGAGAAAAGTCAGGATGAGAATAAAGGAGGTATGTTCATAACACATGCAGTGTCAGAACGTAATGGGGTATCCCGGGTATATATTCTTAGATAGTTATTATGTTACATTGTCTATTTCTGTAAGTTAGAGATCTACAATAAAACATATAAACTATACTATACCAACACCATTAAATAATTCTATGTACTTCAGTAAACAGTTCTATTGGCCAGAAAGCTCTGGCTAGAATGGCCCTGGCAACAGCACTTTCCAGGGTTAGATTCAAGCATCCATAGAGATCAGCAATAACTTTTGACTTTGGTTGTGAGGAGTCAGTAGCCAGACGAGATGCCGAGAGTGGCTGCTTTGCCACTTGACCCCAACTGCCATATGTCTCCATGGCAATGGGAACGCATTCCAACCCAACGATCTTCAGTGACACTTTTTTGTAATACATGAATAATAATTAAACGTAGTTATTAACGCTGCTATATAATTTTATATTAGTTATTGTATATAATTATAACAGTTAACCCTTTCTACACAGTGCCCCGGCGTTCCCATAATCCTTCTTTTCTCTGCAAGCAATTATTACATGAACCAGCAGAACCACACCCTCATTTTGTTTCCTTCACTCCTGAAACAAAATATCACGGAGAGAAGCTCCTGTGCAAAAGTCTTGAATATGGTTTATCCGCTGAAGAGAAATGGTGGTTAAAGCTGCCTAAGAACTTCGAAAATGGTGGCAGCTTATCTGATGAAGATGTTTGTGAAGTGGTTGAAGCCATGAATCTTGAGAGCTGGAGGAAACTGTGCCATTCTCTTGAAATGAAGATGGAAGAGACGGATGCCAAGGAAGACACACTTGAGAATCTTAAGATTTGGAGACAGATGATGGGTAGTGATGCTCGCAGACATCTTTTGTATCATTTGAGACGACTGGAAATGACTAAAGCTGTAAAAAAGATTGAAGCCAAGCCTTTGCGAGAATACCAACGTGAACCCTTAAAAGGTTAGTGGCAACTCGCAAATCGAATTCAATATGAACGCATCAATAATTGTCAATAGTCTCGTCCCCAACCTGATACAGCAATGATGTAATCAATCAGCAGCTGCGTATGTCAGAGCCGACGCCGGCATTTAAAAAGTGGTGCGGCCAAACCGCGCGCAGGCCGGGCGCTTGTATGAAATGAAACAAAGGATTGATGAGCAAAAAGGAGCCACAAGTGAGATGAGTATTAAATGAATAGCACTTGCATCATGCAGCAGAGTACGCAATTAACTATAAAGTATAATTTTTTTTTTAATCGAAGTTTCAAAAAGTGGTGCGGCCATGGCCGCACCTGCTTGAACGGCGGCGTCGGCCCTGTATGTTGGGTCTGGGAGCGAGTCTAAGCATGCAATATCATTACCATTAGTTTTTGAATGTATTGTTTCTAATGATCATCGAGTACAATTACTTTTTACGTATGTTCTTACAGAAACCATCAGAAAGCATTACGCTACTCTGGTTGATCAAATAAATCCTGAAGACATAGCCGCTGAGCTGTTCTCAGAAGGCATCATTTCAGATTCAGAAAGAGATCACGCATTGAGTGCAGGAACGAAGAAGGAAGGAGCCACGATTCTTATGAGTGGTGTTGAACGAACTTTCAGTTCTGACGACCATGACAAATTCAAAGTCTTCCTCCGTATTTTGAAAGACAAGAAATATCAAATAAGTTGCTGAAGACATACAAAATAAATAGTTTTGGAAGGATGTTGCCATAACTCGATACATATTTGCACGCATGCTTGTTTCTAGTACAGTTACTATTCAGTACGCGCCTTCACACTTCTGTGTTTGCACCAGGTTATATGTGCATACAGCTATAATATTCATATTTTGTAACGTGAAGAAATTTCAATAGTATAACCAAGGATTCACAAATGACAGAACGAATCAAAGCACATTACACCAGGTTCAAGATGTTTACAATCAGCAGCCATCGTGCAGTTTGTCATGTTTAATCGGCTGTGTACGTGGGTGCTGCCTCGGATGATTTAATTTGTCAGAGCAAATTCAAGCTGCAGGTTTTAGGTTTCACACATCAGGGCACATGCATGGCTTTTCTATAAAAAGCACACTGCTGGCCTCATAGTTAACAGTTGATTGGATTACGTATGGCTTCTGAAACTATCAAAAAGGGAATCTATGAAATGGACCAATGTCACGCATAATGATATACATTATAATTACCTTTTTCTCGAATATTCCTGTAAAGCTTTGCACGTGCACTGGCATAGATTGGCATTTTTAAACTGTATAGTGCTACATATGGCATGCAGATTATATGATGGTCACATGACCACAGGGAAAAAATGCGTCAAATCAATTATTGAATTGTCACGACATTTAGTAACACATATGCCGTACCGAAAAATCAATAGGGAATGAAGAATTGATTCGACGCGTTTTTTCCTTGTGGAACTAAACTTTAAAGATCTATTGCTTTAAAGGAATACAATATACACTATTTGATCTGCTCACCATTGCATAACACGTATTCACGTATGCGTTGCTCACATGCTGGTAATGAATGCATAAGGTATCAAAATCACTCAAACAATGTTTACTATTAAACTCTCTTGTGGGCGCGGCTACTCAATGTGACCGAGTTATTGCGCTATGAAGGTTGCCATAGCTGTTCTGTATGTCTGCAGCTTGGCTCTCTACGGATCTGCTGTCAGTGTCTTGGCATCCTACCAAGAAGCGAACTGCACACAGATTGAGGCCTCGGGAAGCCTGCAGGACGTGTTGGTTAATATCAGCCTTACACAGACGCCGCGCGCCAATACCTGCGTCCAGGTCAACATATCTCCCGGGAGCTACGTGATTTCGCAGATACTAAATACGTGGCCTTGCGGGGTGTGGGTGGAGATGTGACTGTTGCCTTCAACGCTACCAGACCAGCCGGATATAAGGCCAGTGATCCTTTTTACGTGTTGCCGGTCCGAGATACCTTCTTCGCGTCACTCAGGAACATACGCTTCGCCAGCAGCACCGGAATAATTGCCTTTGAGAACGTCACCGAAGTGCGTATTACCAACTGCACCTTCAGGTCAGTACTGACGCAGACAGGAAGCCTATATTACATATTGATATTGCATGTATCACTGATTGGTCATCCAGTTGCAGCTGCAGCCCGGCGTCAGAGATTTGTAATTAATATGTTAATAATTTACTTCCTCTATGTTCCACACCAGAATATAGTACCATAAAAGCTAGTGTTTTTACATTTGCGAAGTCTTTTACTTCCTCTATATTCTGCATATTTTTGTTAGCATGATATAGTGCTGGCATGTTGCAATGCACTACATACAGGAAAGCATGCTTAAAAAATATGTGGAATAGACGAAGTAAAGACTTCGCAATTGTAAGCACTTTTATGGCAAGACCGATCAACCGTCTAAATGTGATCGCGTAAAAAATCATATGACATGCAGTGGTACGCGTCAGTGCAAAGTACTAGTGTACTCTCATTCTCCTACGATATCTGCGCGCATACATACACGCATGCGCAGTATGCACTATAACCCCGACATTATGTTGTATGGCTTCTTTGCGCACCGAAGAAGCAGTGGACATCTACAACTGTGTCTACCCGACCATCACAAACTGCAACTTCAACTTCCTAAGCAACGGACCTGCCTTGGTCATCCGGCAAACCAGAGATCTACAGAAGCCATTCCGCGGGTCTCTCCGTGGCCTTCAGCCTCGCCAGACCCCTCGGCTACAACCCCCTCGTGAACATCACGGACTGTACCTTCTTGAACAACTCTGTGGACAGGTGCTGTTCACCAGCGTGGCTGCTGATTCTCTGAAGATACTTGACTTGGATTTAAGGAGTTGCTTCTCTAAGTGCTTATCTTTAGATCTCATGCCGAGGCCGCCTGGTACCAATCTCAACTGAGCCTAAGGTTTGGAGGTTTCGGCCTTCGCTCACTCTCTCACCACTCGAGTGCTGCCTTCAATGCATCCTTTTATTCATCTGGTTTTGCCACTGCAAATAACCATCATCTGATTCATGCGGTTAATACCTTCAATAGCTTAGTCTTTACCTCAGATGCCATCTCTCCAGAGTCTGCCATTGAGTCTCCTCCCTCGCAGAGATCTCTCTCCCATAAACTGGATAGCTCGACTTACAGTAGTTTGTACGACTCAGCTTCTCCAGAAAACAAAGCTTGCCTCCTCTCTGTCTCTGCTTCCTTGGCCACTTCATGGGTTTCAGTCCTTCCTTCGGGTGTACCGGTTATCGATATAAATATAGCTCCGCCGAGGGACGAAGCGTAGTTGTCGGGCAAGACCCTGCTTTGGATCGCCCTCGTGGTGGTGAAGCAGACCTTCCAACCTACGAAAAAATCTACGTTAGTAACTTAAGATCCCGGTTAGGGTTGGAGCGGGCTAAATATGTAATATTCCAGGCTTGGGCTTTTCTACGATTGCGGGTGATTGCATTCTGTGCGGGTGAACGGGTGAATCCTTTCAATTGCGGGTGCAAGACAATGACAATGAAGGGTGTGCACAGCCATCAACTTGCCAGTTATCTCGATGAGTTTATGTGGCGAGAGAGGTATGGGAGGACTAATGAAGAGGCTTTTAACTCTATCCTCAGAGACATTAGCTTACAATACGTTGTATGAATGGGTTGAACTTGATTGTTTGTTGAATATCGTACAGCTATGGTCGTTATGCCCTTATATGCCAACTTGTCTCACTCCACCCTGCTTATAGGCACCAGTGTGGTATGTGGCATGGCACTGGCTGGCTTGGACTGCATGCATGTAATGGAATGCTACAGCTTGATATGAAAGTTGGGCGGGGGGGGGGGGGGGGGTGGGCCTACATTGACTTAAGTTCTAACAACCATTGCTATTACATGCATATGCATCCCCATGCCCTATCATATTTTCTGTACATGTACATCAAACAGCATGCAATATGAAGTACATCCGCGTGTGGGCGTAGTCTAATTAGCGGTTTAACATATATCGATTCTTTACAAAATCAGCCAAACGAAAAGGCAGAGGTACAGAAACAGTTTCAAATGCATTTTCTTTACAAATACCACCAACAGTATATCATGAACTTGTAAGACTGATCTGGGATTGCTTAGAAAAAAAAGTGTACCTACCGCGGCCCGTTAGCTAGGTAGTCCGATATTGCGGGCCTTTTTTGACCAAGGCAATTGTCCCCAAGGCAGTCGTAAATATGCAGTGACTATCAAAATGCTTATAATAGCAGATGCTGCATTATGAAGCAACAACTCCATTCAGAGGGAATTTTTCAGTTTTTGAATATCCCAAAATAATCAAGATTTCCCCGCGTCTTACGAAAATCCGGTGTTAAATATTTTTACCCATGCATAAGTTAAAGTGGCAGCAACCCTAGGTCTCTCTCTACACATGATTGTGTGCATTTTCACATATATCAGCAAACACTAGCCATTTGAAATGCAGGCCGTCTTAATTCAGCCCCACCCCCACCACCGCATATATAGTTGGTTTGTTCAACACATTTATTATGGGAGGCCGTTCCAATAATTTAATCCTTCCCTCAGTTTTGGTTTATATAAAGCAACTTTTCTCACTCACTCTTTACTTAAAGATATGGAAGAGGTATGCATGTGTACATAGGATTTGCATGCATGGCATTATGTCTATATAATATATATTATTACCCTTGTAGGTCACGGCAGAAGAAGCTGAGAATCTGTTTGCTGTTGACTCGGGTGAGGAGGGCCCTCCCTACTCTCCGATACCGGTCCTGGTCCCTGTTCCAGTCCTGCTCCTGCTTGCCCCACCTCTGGCCCCAGCTCCGCTGCTCCCACCTGCGCCACTGCTGGCCCCTGCTCTGCTTGCCCCAGCTCCGCCGCTGGCCCCGGCTCCGCTGGCCCCAGTTCCGCTGCTCCCTGAATTAATGGCTTTTAAATGGCTTACAAGACTTGTCGTGTCTCATGTTTCAAAGGTCGGTGGTTGGCAAGGCTCGTTGCTAGGGCATTACGTCGATGTTTCGGGGTACGAGGCTACAGTCCACGTATTGAACGGCCGCAAACAGCTGTGATAAGTGCATAGAGTTGTGTATTGAGGAGTCTTGCGCAGTGTTGCATTAAAGTTGCCGTATCCCTGTCTCTGAGGATATATTACGCGTCGGGCCGTGCGATCAGTCCTTCACAAGTGGTGGCAGCGGTGGGATCGTCTTCAGTCGGATACTGTAGGGACCGAGCGTGTTGTTTCAGTGAATGACCACACGGTCTGGGCGTAAGTACACGAGTGTCGTAACATAACCTCGAGGAGAGACAGCGGATATGGGCGATACGGCGGAGTCGGTCGCAGCAATGCAAGAACTGTTTAAAAACTTACTAGATGAGCGGAAGAGACGAGAAGAGGAGGATGCGCGTCGACGGGAGCAGGAGCGGCTAGAGCGCGAAGAAGAGAGGAAACGACTAGAGGCACAGTGGGAGAAAGAACGTCAGGAGCATTTAGCGGAAAAGGAACGAGAGAGGCAGAGGAGAGAGGAAGACTTGCGGCGTCGCGATCAGGAGCTGCAGGCACAGATGGAACTGTTTGCGAAAATGTTCGAGTCTAAGAAAGCGGACTCGTCACCCGCAACAGGTAGCCGTGCTGTGGATCAGGAACTACGCGTGACGAAACTAACTGATCGAGACGACATTGAAGCCTACCTCACTACGTTCGAGCGGTTAATGTCGGCGTACAGCGTTCCGAAGGATCGGTGGATATTTAAATTAGCGCCCCAGCTGTCAGGTCGTACCGAATGGAAGCTAGCCCCACATTCCTCAGCCCCACATTCCTTGCGGTTTAACACTTGCATACTGAACATCGGCGCGCGCGGTCTAAGCTATATAGCTATATGTAGCGAACAAGGGAGATTCTAACAGGGCTTCGGTACTTACTGCCAGCGATTTGAGTGCAAAGAAGGTTACGTTTGCGCAGCAGCTGAATACGTCCCTTCAAAGAACAAGCTATAACGAGAAATCGAAGCGGCACCGATGTGGCGCGCCAATACCAGTGACTCGCAGAGATAGTGTAAGCACTCCAGAGTTATAGCCTCACATTGCTATGCATGTTGTCTGCCAATACAGGCATATAGATGAGAGCTTACAATAAATGGAACATAGATGGCGAATATCTTCATCCAGGAAGGGGTGTGGTCAAACTCAGTGATCCACAGAGACAGAGTGAGCGCTCCAGAGTACTGCTGGTATATAGCCTCACATTTCTATGCATGTTGTCTGCCAATACAGGCACACAGATGAGAGCTTACAATACATGGAACCAAGATGGCCGAATATCTTCATCCAGGAAGGGGTGTGGTCAAACTCAGTGATCCACACAGATAGTGTGAGCACTCCAGAGTACTGCTGGTGTGTAGCCTCACATTGCTATGCATGTTGTCTGCCAATACAGGCATGTACAAGTGAGCCTTCATTTCATGGAGCCAAGATGGCCGAATATCTTCATCCAGGAAGGGGTGTGGTCAAACCCAGTGATCCACAGAGATAGTGTGAGTACTCCAGAGTACTGCTGGTGTATAGCCTCACATTGCTATGCATGTTGTCTGTCAATACAGGCATGTACAAGTGAGCCTTCATTTCATGGAGCCAAGATGGCCGAATATCTTCATCCAGTATCCAGGAAGGGGTGTGGTCAATCCCAGTGATCCACTAAGACAGTGTGGGCACTCCAGAGTACTGCTGGTGTATAGCCTCACATTGCTATGCATGTTGTCTGCCAATACAGGCATGTACAAGTGAGCCTTCATTTCATGGAGCCAAGATGGCCGAATATCTTCATCCAGGAAGGGGTGTGGTCAAACCCAGTGATCCACAGAGACAGAGTGAGCACTCCAGAGTACTGCTGGTGTATAGCCTCACATTGCTATGCATGTTGTCTGCCAATACAGGCATGTACAAGTGAGCCTTCATTTCATGGATCCAAGATGGCCAAATATCTTCATCCAGGAAGGGGTGTGGTCAAACCCAGTGATCCACAGAGATAGTGTGAGTACTCCAGAGTACTGCTGGTGTATAGCCTCACATTGCTATGCATGTTGTCTGCCAATACAGGCATGTACAAGTGAGCCTTCATTTCATGGAGCCAAGATGGCCGAATATCTTAATCCAGGAAGGGGTGTGGTCAAACCCAGTGATCCACAGAGACAGAGTGAGCACTCCAGAGTACTGCTGGTGTATAGCCTCACATTGCTATGCATGTTGTCTGCCAATACAGGCATGTACAAGTGAGCCTTCATTTCATGGAGCCAAGATGGCCGAATATCTTCATCCAGGAAGGGGTGTGGTCAAACTCAGTGATCCACAGAGACAGAGTGAGCACTCCAGAGTACTGCTGGTCTATAGCCTCACATTGCTATGCATGTTGTCTGCCAAAATAGGCATGTACAAGTGAGCCTTCATTTCATGGAGCCAAGATGGCCGAATATCTTCATCCAGGAAGGGGTGTGGTCAAACCCAGTGATCCACTAAGACAGTGTGAGCACTCCAGAGTACTGCTGGTGTGTAGCCTCACATTGCTATGCATGTTGTCTGCCAATACAGGCATGTACAAGTGAGCCTTCATTTCATGGAGCCAAGATGGCCGAATATCTTAATCCAGGAAGGGGTGTGGTCAAACCCAGTGATCCACAGAGACAGAGTGAGCACTCCAGAGTACTGCTGGTGTATAGCCTCACATTGCTATGCATGTTGTCTGCCAATACAGGCATGTACAAGTGAGCCTTCATTTCATGGAGCCAAGATGGCCGAATATCTTCATCCAGGAAGGGGTGTGGTCAAACCCAGTGATCCACTAAGACAGTGTGAGCACTCCAGAGTACTGCTAGTGTATAGCCTCACATTGCTATGCATGTTGTCTGCCAATACAGGCATGTACAAGTGAGCCTTCATTTCATGGAGCCAAGATGGCCAAATACCTTCATCCAGGAAGGGGTGTGGTCAAACCCAGTGATCCACAGAGACAGAGTGAGCACTCCAGAGTACTGCTGGTGTATAGCCTCACATTGCTATGCATGTTGTCTGCCAATACAGGCATGTACATAGGAGCCTTCATTTAATGGATCCAAGATGGTCGATTATCTTATCTTCCACATGACTGAGTAAATTAATACCTGTGTTCTACTGCCTCAGATTGACATTTTTTTTCTCATGTCATATTTTTACATGGACTGCAAGATGTCAGTCAGACTTATTTGTTGATTACAGTGAATAGTTTCTTATGACTTTCTTTTTTTTTTAAATGAGTACATGTGTGCTTTAAGCTTATGGATTGTGGGTGATAATCACTAATATAGATGTTTTGATTTTTATTGCGGGTAGCTGGTGGGAGTGATTAGCTCTCCTGTGGTGTTTCCCGCAACCTGCTCTGCTAATACCGATCCGTGCAGCACACCTTCCTCCATTGCAAGTGGTACAGTTACTTCTTTCTTCTTTGTTCTCTTGTTGGTTGCTTCGCTGTGGAGCCCAGTTATGGTATTTGCTTGTTTTTGGAATGACGAGTTTCAATTGAATGATGTAATCTATTTCGTGTGTGGTGTCCCTGGAATGAAGCCAAAGCGCAAGCATTGTATTCATCACGAACGGCTCGTTGCTGTTTTGATGCAGAAAGGCATTCCGCTGCCAAATGCGTCACGATCTGCCCCAGATGGATACTGGTTTTTGGTTGCCCAAGCACTATCCGGCTTCAAGTACCCCTCTTCAAAGTATACCTATGCAGTGTATAAGTATTGGTTGAGTAACAGGAATCGAATGCAAGCCATTGCACAGGAGGACGCAATAGATCACAAAACACATGCAGAGGTATAGTTTCCTGCAATAGACATGGTACCTTATTGTAATCATGTATAGGCCACATGCACCACCACTGAAATGGTGAATAATGACAACTCAGAGTGCGATGATGAGGTATATAAGGCTTTGCGCCGATTTTTTTTTAATCATGCTATTTTTTGAAGCCACTATATTGTCTATGCCATCAACCATATGATTCAGAAAGGTAGGGTTGTCGTATTATTTTTTGGTTCCTATATCATACATCATTTATTGTCATTAGGTTTATGATAGGCTGTGACTATTGTGCTGAATGGTACCATGGCAGTTGTGTGGGTGTTACACCTGAAGAGGCGAAGAAGATTGATGCTTACAGATGTCCAAAATGTGTATCACAGTCCATTGATTCACCATTGTATACAGATGGTTAGTGATAAGAATACTTGCCCTTGAAATGTATTTTGTGAACCTTATATATATGTAAATAAAGGAATAACTGAATCCCATTCTGTAAGAGATGGAAGCATGCACAATCAAGAGGTAGATTAAACACATGTTTTGTGCATCTTGTTCCCTAGCTGGTATTGTTTTTATTTATAGCTACCAGCATTGATAGAGGAGGGTGCAATGTCAATTTTGCAATTACAGCCTACAATCACAGATCTGGAGTTGCCGCCATCAGGAGATTTTTCATTGAGCAGAGTTGTATGGGATGCGAACTTTGCAGGAGAAAAAGTATCCCCATCATGGGTACATCTTTGTGCTGCCGGGCTGTCAAAGCTCAATCAGTTCTGTTCCTTTGCCTTTAGGAGGCACTGGAAAAAGAAAACCATTTCTCGTAAATCTTCAATATTTGTTTTCAAGGCTAGAGCCTACTGCACATTTTCAGGCTGCAATGTATCTGCAATGCTTTTAGTAAAATCCTGTGATGTTGCTAGTGATGAAGTGACCATACATGTTGAATGTTCAGGACGTATATGCCACACAATTGGTGAAAAACATGCCCGTCGTTTTAGTCATTGCATTAGAAAAGACCTGTACAAAAGTTTCCAAGATACTCATATTGCTCCATCAAAAGAATATCTCAATAGATTACTTAAACTGACTGATGAACAGTTTGCTGCTGAAAATAGAGATGCTGTAGGTGCTACTACTTCAGTTTTGAAGAAGATATCTTCAGAAGCAAGATTGGTGCAACAAGAGCATACCGACCTAGTTACATCTCTCACTATCCTTAGGAAAAAACTAATAGACCGTCAAGACAAGGCACAAGTCTTAAACAAAAAGATTACTCCTATTCAAGGATTCATACAGTGCATCCAAGCTCACCCATTTTCTGTGATATGCTTTAATGACACTAGTGTTCGACTGTACCATGAAATGGCTAAGTATAGCCCACTGTTTTGTGATGCAACTGGCACCATTGTGTCAGTACCAAAAATAGACGGTGTTAAAACAACAGTGTACTATTATTCAATTGTGATAAAACATCCTGTCGATGGAAAAGCTCCTATCCCAGTTGCAGAACTAATCACAAATGACCATACGGTTCTTTCATTGTGCTACTTCATGGAGACCTTTCGTCGTGCAGAAGGACTGGTATTTGGATTTAGTGCAATAACTAATCCATTGCAGTTCATAATAGACCGCAGCATGGTGTTGCTGCTTAGCATACTCCACGTATACAATTCAGAATCCTTGCAAGATTACCTTGAACGCACATTCAGAATCGTAACAGGATCAGGAACTGTTAATGATTTCAGAAAGGTGTCACCACATGCATGTACCAGTCATGTAATGCACTCAGCTAGCAAGAACTGCAAAAAGTGGTAAGCAAAGCTTTTTTCAAAATTAAATGATAGTACATCCTTTTGAAAGTTGCAACTTTATTAGTATAAAAATTCCTAATATTCCACCATAATGACATGCTTATGTAAGAGTGCACAGCACATCTACAAGTTTAGTGGATCTATATGCATAGCATCAATTAAATGTACTGTTGCTCATATTTTTCTCCTTCTTATGACATTTTTTTGCACACGACCATGAGAAGGAGGCTTATCTCTATATCATGATTTATACCATGCTGGGTATACGTAGATAGGAACATATAAGTAGTTCAGGTGTCTCAATACCTCCACACAGGTTTGGAAAAGAACAATACAAGTTTTCGATGTTTTGTTTTTCTACCCTCGTAAATAGTTCAACACTGCGAGAGCTAGTTAGAAGGGCTGGACTACTGAAAGTACTGTATTGCTCAGAAATTGAATCTCCTACATTCAAACGGGCATACAACTCAATAGTTGATGATATAAACTCCCTGAACACTTATGATATTATCCAAGTTGAACTACCAGAGACTGGACCAAGTGATCATGACAGCATATATGAAGAAAGTAGCTCTTCAGAAGACAATAGTGTTCCAGTCAATCCTTTTACAGAATACTTCAAGCGCAAAACTGCCTCTGTTTGTGTTCCTTCTGACGGAGAGATAAAGAATACCTATTTTCAGCCTCAGTATTTTGAAGAGATTTTAAACAAATGGTTGCCCATGGCACCTTTTTGGACTTGTTTATTACTGGGCAGGTATTTTCTGTACTAATTGAATGCATGTTCATCACTTAATGTATTGTACAGGTGATCTTTCTCGACACAAGGTGGAAAAACCTTTGAATCTCTCCATCCTGGTAAAGGAATATTGTACATTAACACATGTAAAATGTATAGATTAAGCCATTTGAGATAGATTTTATAAATCTAAAAATACTGATATATTGATGTCTACTTTGCTTCTTTTTAAGCATCACCTGACAAAGACATCAGGGACCATTGAAGCTTGGAACTTCATTCTAAAAAAAATTGATCACCCACAGAAACACATTAGACCAGATGTTTTTATACAACAGCATTGCGATATCATTGTTGCACGACAACGCCAATTTTTTGATGATCTACAGGAGCCATTTCGAAAAAAAATTAAGGTTCTGCACATTCATCTACATGTACATAGTTTTGACTTTGTCATACCTTTTAAATGCAGCAATCACTGAAAAGAAAAGCATCTCGTCCTTTGAAGGAAAAGTGGGCCAAACGAAGTTGCAATATGAAGAAAAGGTCCAAATTCGGTTACTTTCAGAAAACATTGGAACCCCTGCCCTACAAGATTGAAAGGTAATTTAATTTAATGGGTTGTGCAGATTTTATGTCATATATTCCAGTTCTGAAAATGTAGCAGTCTCTGATAGTGATGACCAGTCTCGGTACCAGTTAAACACTTTGTGTGATGCATTGCATTGATTAAACATATCTTATCAGTTTACTTGCACAACCAACCACAATTATAGACCAAGAGGAAATCATAAAAAAGGAAGTTTCCAGGTCTCCATTACGGTTTTGTTATGAACACTGTGTTATTGAACTATAGTAAAATGACTGTTTTTTTTTTTCAGACCTTGTCCATCACACAAATGTGTTGATTTAGAAATGGTGAGTTCATGTACACCATATTTCCTTTGTAATTATATAATGGCTCCAAAAATTAAAAAAAAAAGAGTTCAGGTGCATTACTGCATGTGCCCAAAAGACTGAACAAAGGCATAAAGGGCAAGTCCAATCTCTGCTGGCTGAACTCAGTTTTGCGGGCCACCTTGAGTACTCCACTACTACCTCTGTTAAAAGGTACAGTGCTGTGGAGTTTTAATATAAGTACATTTACTTTTGTTTTTTTTACAGCTGCCACCTGTGCTAAGCGGCGTACATCCATCCAGAAGTGTTTTATTGATGTTATGGACCAGCTTCAGGGTTCTACATGTGACCCTTGTGACTCCACACCACTTGCTGTAAGATTAGAATGAATAATAATACATTTACAAAAAGTAAACCATAAATGACAGAAGTTGCTCTGTAAAGAAGAAAAATCACTGCCAATTGGATTTCAAAATGATTGTATAGAGGGCATATCGGCTTTGATAAACAAACTGTTTTCTAAGACAGATGTAAGTCTTTTGCTGTACATGATGACATTATGAAGACTTTTGGTTAGGAAATAGAGAAAATGTTCTCAACATTGGTACACAGAACAGCTGAATGCTGCTTAAAGGTGATCAGTTATAGTTTGTGGTTGTAACCATCATGCTATCATACTTTATTGTGAAAGAATGTTAATGAAACAGAATCATGGACAATACTTACATGTGGAGTGGGGAACAGTTGTGAAGAAAAGAGTATATATAATCTAATGATGAGCGTACTCGATGCAAAAACAACACTGGATCACATGCAATTGTCTGAAGTGTAAGCAGTGTTCTAAACTCACTGCAAAGACAATACAGTATCATTTACAGATTTTGTAACATTTGTGAAAATCGACTGATTGTGCAACAAGCTGAAGTTCAGACGCCCTCAATTCTGATTATTCACTGTGACAGGGTATCAGATGATGGCCTCTCATGGAAAATTAAGAGTAGAATTACAATTCCAAGGTTTGTTTTATTTTTGTCCTTAGATGCCATCAAAATTAGATACTGAGTGCTTCATTGCAGTTCTTTCACACTGTCACATAAGAGCCTTGAAGAAGATACTGAATACCAACTTAACTCAGTTGTGGTATGCCAACATGTGTACACATGTAAGCTCATACTAACAGCAGAAATTTTTATAGGTTCACCATGGTGATCACCCATATCATGGCCACTGTAACATACGTTCTGTACTTGTTCTATCTGATGTAATAATAATCATGTTGCTGATACCTGTTATGTACACAGCAATAACAAGTGGATTCATTACAATGATGCAATCGTATCCGAAATGTTATCTGAGCAATTCATTTCATCCAATGAAATAAAGGTAGAGAATGTTTTTAATGTTATGAACGTAATGCATCATCCAATAATGCAGGAAAATGTATGTCTTGCTGTATATACATCACCAATGAAGATTGTAAGTAAAACTAATTAATGCATTTCCTATTCATAATGCTGTATTATGTCTATAGCCACTTGTGAATAAGGCCACATCAACTGAAGAATTCATGTCTTGCTGTCACAAATTTGTAAACATAATAATTATGTTTACAGTCATTCATATTTAAAATTATATTTTATACAGAATTACAAAGGTTTGCCATTGAATGCAGAAGCTGAGGTAAATTAAATGTTAACTGCTAGTTTCAACATTATAATATTATATATTTGTTTTGTAGCTCAGCCAGAGTATTCCTGAGCCACACTCAAGGTTTCAGTTGGATGGAAGTGACTTAAGCCTTCTAGCTTCTGAATCTTGGATTAATTCAAGAGTAGGAATTTAATACAAAATATAAATGTATTGTTGTACTAGCTCTTCAAACCCTAAACGTTTTACAGATCATTGCAGCGTATATGGAGCTTTTGAAAACTTCAGCAGTGACAGTAATTTCACCATTACTTGTCTTATTTTTATAACCTGTTTGGGATGATATTCAGGAACAACGGAAGGTGATCTCTTTTGATCCTACATTTCTGCCAACCTTTAGCAGTAGGGGATACCAGAGCATCAAACACTACACCAAGGTACCATTCTTACAGACTGAATAAGTGGTTCTTAATATGATGTAATTTTAAATAGGGATGCAATATTTTTGAGCATGATCTCATGCTTTTCCCAGTACACAAGCCACAACATTGGAGTTTAGTGGTTAGTTGTTGCACAATAAATAATAATTTATAACATGTTCATATCTATATGCAGGTTGTTTACCCGAAATTAAAATTCATACTCTGCATCGACTCTTTGCACTTCTCCAATGTAGATGAAGTGAACTGGATATGGTTAGATTTTATGTGGTCCACAGGCACTCAACTCAATTTATTCATATCTTCTAGGATGTATCTGTGTAGCGAAAGCTACAACCAATCAAGTCTACAAATTTCACCTTGTGAATGGAAGTATTATGATTCAGTAAATATGTATAAATACAATTTAACACGTCATCTAAACTTTATCATTGTTATTGCTAGAAGGATGCTCCAATTCAGAAGAATACAAATGACTGTGGGGCATTTGTGTGTTTTGTAAGTGCATATAGATACCCTTCTAGAGTATAGATTTTATAACTACCTATAGGCAGCACGGCTGCTTGTGGAGGGATTACCATGCCTGCATACACAGGTAAAGTTAGATAAATCAGTAACAGTATGAGACATACGTAATTCTGTGTCAAAGGAATCAGTAACAAGGTTTAGGTTACAAATGGTGTATGAACTATCTAATGGCAGCCTATACCCTTTGCAAGGTGACGAGGTATGTGCTGTAATGATCTAATCTACTATTTTGATCATTGACGGTGTTTAATAAAATCTAAGACCAGCGACAGTTTAGACAGCTGCCCATACGATGACCCAAAAGAAGACCTAACATCTACATGTAGTGATGAGAACAATGATCACAGTGATAGAGAAAACATTGATCTGAGTGGCAGTAACTCAGAATCAAGCTATACAAATAATGATGTACAAGAATTCCTAATTCCAGAACATGAAAATACACCTGATCCGAATGACATATGTGGTCTTAAATGGGGCAGAGACCACTATATTCGATTTCTTCCTTCTCTTAAAAGACAGTCGTACACGTGAGTTAGGGTTTGATCAGTTTTCTGTGAAGGTTTACTATTTGTATGGCTATTGATTTCAGAGATGCTCAGTGTCCTTTTTCAAGAACATTCATAAGAAGTGTAGTGAAAGAGATGGAAGTAAGCATTAACTGATGGCTCTTCTAGTCAGTGAATGGCATTTCAGCCCACGATAAGGAATATTCTAAAAGGGAAGGTATGCACTGAATATCATGAACACATACAACTTGTCGAGAAACTGACCAAGCAGGATTGTGGCTGGCCTTTACAGCACTGCTACGATATGGTAACTGAATTCATTTTATTTGGGCACATAATGTTCCATTTAAGCTGTAGGTATCAGAGATATTTTGGTACCTACAAGAACTGGAAAGTGACGTGAAATCGACAGCTATGGTATGCACTACATGAATAAATCGATTCATTGTTTGGCCTGAGGTAAGAAATCAAGGTAACTCCCCACCAGTGAAAATAATCATACTGTCATCCAGATCATCACTACCCTCATAATGAAGAAATATGCAATAGATCATAAGCAAGCCGTTGGATATTATCTTCAACACACACTACCCATTTAATTGTATTTTTAATGGGACAAATACTGCCACTCTACTTTAAAAACAGTTGCTTCCGTTTTTTGCTTTAAAATATCTCATTCAGCTTTCTTTGTCACTGGTTTTGTACTTGCATAACAAATCACAAATGTTAATAAATTCATAAACAAAGAAATACAAAAAACAACTAAAATGTGTTCATTCCAACAATACATGAAAACAAAATAGTAATAAACGAGGCAATACAAGACCTCATTGTAAGCGATTACCTCTTCCCCACACATATGTGCCATTCCTATGAAAGGCGAGGGCATAGCTGTAGTGGATAGTCAACATGCATAGCAATGTGAGGATACACCAGCAGTACTCTGGAGTGCTCACACTGTCTCTGTGGACCGCTGGGTTTGACCACACCCCTTCCTGGATGAAGATATTCGGCCATCTTGGCTCCATGAAATGAAGGCTCACTTGTACATGCCTATATTGGCAGACAACATGCATAGCATTGTGAGGCTATACACCAGCAGTACTCTGGAGTGCTCACTCTGTCTCTGTGGATCACTGGGTTTGACCACACCCCTTCCTGGATGAAGATATTCGGCCATCTTGCCTCCATTTATTGTAAGCTCTCATCTATATGCCTGTATTGGCAGACAACATGCATAGCAATGTGAGGCTATACACTAGCAGTACTCTGGAGTGCTCACACTATCTCTGTGGATCACTGGGTTTGACCACACCCCTTCCTGGATGAAGATACTCGGCCATCTTGGCTCCATGAAATGAAGGCTCACTTGTACATGCCTGTATTGGCAGACAACATGCATAGCAATGTGAGGTTATACACCAGCAGTACTCTGGAGTGCTCACACTATCTCTGTGGATCACTGGGTTTGACCACACCCCTTCCTGGATGAAGATATTCGGCCATCTTGCCTCCATTTATTGTAAGCTCTCATCTATATGCCTGTATTGGCAGACAACATGCATAGCAATGTGAGGCTATACACCAGCAGTACTCTGGAGTGCTCACACTATCTCTGTAGATCACTGGGTTTGACCACACCCCTTCCTGGATGAAGATATTCGGCCATCTGGGTTCCATTTATTGTAAGCTCTCATCTATATGCCTGTATTGGCAGACAACATGCATAGCAATGTGAGGCTATACACTAGCAGTACTCTGGAGTGCTCACACTATCTCTGTGGATCACTGGGTTTGACCACACCCCTTCCTGGATGAAGATATTCGGCCATCTTGGCTCCATGAAATGAAGGCTCACTTGTACATGCCTATATTGGCAGACAACATGCATAGCATTGTGAGGCTATACACCAGCAGTACTCTGGAGTGCTCACTCTGTCTCTGTGGATCACTGGGTTTGACCACACCCCTTCCTGGATGAAGATATTCGGCCATCTTGCCTCCATTTATTGTAAGCTCTCATCTATATGCCTGTATTGGCAGACAACATGCATAGCAATGTGAGGCTATACACTAGCAGTACTCTGGAGTGCTCACACTATCTCTATGGATCACTGGGTTTGACCACACCCCTTCCTGGATGAAGATACTCGGCCATCTTGGCTCCATGAAATGAAGGCTCACTTGTACATGCCTGTATTGGCAGACAACATGCATAGCAATGTGAGGTTATACACCAGCAGTACTCTGGAGTGCTCACACTATCTCTGTGGATCACTGGGTTTGACCACACCCCTTCCTGGATGAAGATATTCGGCCATCTTGCCTCCATTTATTGTAAGCTCTCATCTATATGCCAGTATTGGCAGACAACATGCATAGCAATGTGAGGCTATACACCAGCAGTACTCTGGAGTGCTCACACTATCTCTGTAGATCACTGGGTTTGACCACACCCCTTCCTGGATGAAGATATTCGGCCATCTTGTCTCCATTTATTGTAAGCTCTCATCTATATGCCTGTATTGGCAGACAACATGCATAGCAATGTGAGGCTATACACCACCAGTACTCTGGAGTGCTCACACTATCTCTGTGGATCACTGGGTTTGACCACACCCCTTCCTGGATGAAGATATTCGGCCATCTGGGTTCCATTTATTGTAAGCTCTCATCTATATGCCTGTATTGGCAGACAACATGCATAGCAATGTGAGGCTATACACTAGCAGTACTCTGGAGTGCTCACACTATCTCTGTGGATCACTGGGTTTGACCACACCCCTTCCTGGATGAAGATATTCGGCCATCTTGGCTCCATGAAATGAAGGCTCACTTGTACATGCCTGTATTGGCAGACAACATGCATAGCAATGTGAGGCTATACACCAGCAGTACTCTGGAGTGCTCATACTATCTCTGTGGATCACTGGGTTTGACCACACCCCTTCCTGGATGAAGATATTCAGCCATCTTGCCTCCATTTATTGTAAGCTCTCATCTATATGCCTGTATTGGCAGACAACATGCATAGCAATGTGAGGCTATACACCAGCAGTACTCTGGAGTGCTCACACTATCTCTGTAGATCACTGGGTTTGACCACACCCCTTCCTGGATGAAGATATTCGGCCATCTTGTCTCCATTTATTGTAAGCTCTCATCTATATGCCTGTATTGGCAGACAACATGCATAGCAATGTGAGGCTATACACTAGCAGTACTCTGGAGTGCTCACACTATCTCTGTGGATCACTGGGTTTGACCACACCCCTTCCTGGATGAAGATATTCGGCCATCTGGGTTCCATTTATTGTAAGCTCTCATCTATATGCCTGTATTGGCAGACAACATGCATAGCAATGTGAGGCTATACACTAGCAGTACTCTGGAGTGCTCACTCTGTCTCTGTGGATCACTGGGTTTGACCACACCTCTTCCTGGATGAAGATATTCGGCCATCTTGGCTCCATTTATTGTAAGCTTTCATCTAAATGCCTGTATTGGCAGACAACATGCATAGCAATGTGAGGTCATACACCAGCAGTACTCTGGAGTGCTCACACTATCTCTGTGGATCACTGGGTTTGACCACACCCCTTCCTGGATGAAGATATTCGGCCATCTTGTCTCCATTTATTGTAAGCTCTCATCTATATGCCTGTATTGGCAGACAACATGCATAGCAATGTGAGGCTATACACCAGCAGTACTCTGGAGTGCTCACACTATCTCTGTGGATCACTGGGTTTGACCACACCCCTTCCTGGATGAAGATATTCGGCCATCTTGGCTCCATGAAATGAAGGCTCACTTGTACATGCCTGTATTGGCAGACAACATGCATAGCAATGTGAGGCTATACACCAGCAGTACTCTAGAGTGCTCATTCTGTCTCTGTGGAGCACTGGGTTTGACCACACCCCTTCCTGGATGAAGATATTCGGCCATCTTGGTTCCATTTATTGTAAGCTTTCATCTATATGCCTGTATTGGCAGACAACATGCATAGCAATGTGAGGCTATACACCAGCAGTACTCTGGAGTGCTCACACTATCTCTGTGGATCACTGGGTTTGACCACACCTCTTCCTGGATGAAGATATTCGGCCATCTTGGCTCCATTTATTGTAAGCTCTCATCTATATGCCTGTATTGGCAGACAACATGCATAGCAATGTGAGGCTATACACCAGCAGTACTCTGGAGTGCTCACACTATCTCTGTGGATCACTGGGTTTGACCACACCTCTTCCTGGATGAAGATATTCGGCCATCTTGGCTCCATTTATTGTAAGCTCTCATCTATATGCCTGTATTGGCAGACAACATGCATAGCAATGTGAGGCTATACACTAGCAGTACTCTGGTGTTAGAACAATAGTGTAATTTTGTATGGATTGATTAGCGCATGCGTGGTGCTTTGATTGGAATCATCTTTGGCGTGTTCTAGCTATTGTGTAGTTTGGGGTTTGGTTCGCGGCTTCGTTTCCCTACATTTATTGGCGACGAGGGTCATGGATGCAAACGCCATACGACAGGCAGTGCAACGTTTCAGGTTTGAGCGTTTTGATGTAGCGGTGGAAGAATTTGATTATTACATTCAACGTTTTGAGACCGAATTGGACCTTCACAATTTGCTTCAAGGCGATGCCACGGCTGATGCCCGTAGGAGTCTTCTGTTATCCCGAATTGGACCCGATGCTTTTAAAGAATTGGTCGACCATTTTAGACCGGATGCTGTCAACACGAAGACGTATGTCGATTTAAAACGCACCCTGCAAACTCATTTCAAGAAGGACACTTGTGTGATTGCAGAAAGGGTGAAATTCACGCTACGTCACCGGAAAGAGGAGGAAACTGTAACACAGTTTTTGATTTCATTACGTGCAATTGCTGGGAAATGCGCTTTTGGCCAATCCTTAGATGAAAGGTTAAGAGATCAGTTGGTGGTTGGCATAAGCAATGATTCATGGCAACAGGAAATTTTTAGACTTCATCCAACGAATGACGCTACACTTCAACAGGTTGAGCAGTCAGCATTAATAGTGGAGCAGGCTTTTACCCAACAGCAACAAATACGTGCTATGACAAAAAGTGAGCTTAAACAGGAGACAACCACCTGCAGGGTTAAGGCCAAACCAAATAAAATGGGTACAGGTAAACAGAGATTTGAGCAAACGAGGGATTTACATGTAGGGGTTGATTGTTTGAAGTGTGGGTTTCCCAGACACATGAAAGGTGAGTCATGCCCAGCGGCAAGCTCAAGCTGTCACACATGTGGACTGGAAGGACATTTTGCTCGAGTTTGCATAAAGTCTGGAAAGGCTATTGTGAAAAAGGGGAAAGGAAAACAGGTAAATTCAGTTGAAACAGAAACCAGGGAAGGGACACCTTCCAGTGGTGAAGAGGAATCAGGGGTCTTGAATACCATAATGGCTATCAAGTCAGTTTCGGCCAAAATGGAAGTTCAGTTAAACGGAAGACCTATAACCATGCTTTATGATCCTGGTGCATCAAGATCCATTATTAGTAAACGCATGTGGATTAAGATTGGGTCTCCACCCCTTAAACCTACAAGTTCATTGGTTGCTTACACCAATGTGACGGTGGACACATGTGGTGAGGCAGTAGTAGCAGTGAAACTGAAAGAGAAGGTGCAACACCTGGCTGTAGTGGTTGTTAGGAAACATGACTTTCCGCTTTTTGGATTGGATTGGTGCCTTAGTTTTGGGTTGGAATTACCATCCGTGGTGAGACTGGACAGTGTAAATCAGCTGGGTGAGCCACAAAAGCAATCTGAGATTGAATTGGAAGCTTTGATTAGTGAATATCAAGAGCTATTTGGAGATGACCTAGGTGTAATAAAAGGACATAAAGCGGTGGTACATTTAAAAAGCAACATTACTCCCAAGGTTTACTCAGCCCGGCCATTACCATTTGCAATGAAGGAGTCTGTGGAAATTGAGCTAAGACGGTTAGTGGACAAGAGTGTTATTGAACCAGTGGATACTCAAAGCCACCCTGTGGAATGGGCCTCGCCAATTGTGTGTGTGAGAAAAGCTTCTGGCGCCATTAGGATTTGTGGTGATTTCAAGGCTACACTAAATCCATGCATATATGTTGACCCTCACCCACTGCCTAGATTTGAGGATCTTATGTCTAAAATCACAGGTAGTAAACATTTTACAAAGATTGATCTTTCTGAGGCTTATTTACAGATGGAAGTAGACGAACAGTCTCGAAAGTATTTTGTTATTGCAACGCACATTGGGTATTTTCAGTACAAGAGGCTACCTTTTGGAGTTAATTTTGCTCCAGCATATTTTCAAAAGACTATGGAAAAAATCCTGGAAGGAATACCTTATACAGCTATTTTCATTGATGATATTCTTGTTGGCGGAAAATCAAAGGAAGAACATTTCAAGATCTTGCGTGATATTTTCCACAGATTAAGGCTATCAAACATACGAATCAGAAAGTCAAAATGTGCGTTCTTTCAAAACGAAATTAGTTATCTGGGTCATCGTATTGATGAACAGGGGATTCATCCAACAGAGGAGCATCTTCAGGCTATAAAATGCATGCCTACTCCTAGCAACAAAAAGGAGCTCCGGTCCTTTTTGGGGTCAGTGAATTATTATTCCCGGTTCATTCCTCATTTACAGGCTATGTGTGCTCCATTACACGACTTGGTTAAAGTGGAAACTAAGTGGGCATGGAAGGCGACACATGATCGGTTGTTCACAAAATTAAAGCACCTATTGACATCAAAAGACACCCTGATACATTATAGTTTGGAGTTACCAGTGATTGTCACAACTGACGCAAGTGATTTGGGGGTTGGTGCTGTTTTGTCACACAAGTTCCCTGATGGTACAGAAAAACCTGTAGCCTATGCTTCTAGGAGGCTGAGCAAGAGGGAGCAGCAGTATGCAGCCATAGACAAGGAAGCCTTGGCTATTGTGTTCGGAATCATTAAGTTTCATCAGTATGTATATGGTCGTCACTTTACTTTACAAACTGATCACAAACCATTGGAGCGGATTCTTGGGGCACACAGGGAAATTCCAAGAATGGTGGCAAATCGATTGCAGCGTTGGGCACTGACACTGAGTGCTTATGATTATGAACTGAAGGTGGTGCAAGGGAAGGAAAATGTTGTTGCTGACTTTTTGTCTAGGCTACCCTTGAGTTCCACCAATGCATCTGCTGCTGAAAGGGTAGGAGAGTCTGATGTGTTGTTGAATGTGCGTTTGGGAGACCTATCATTGACCAGGAAGGACTTGCAAAGAGAGTCTCAAAGGGATGAGGTTCTAAAGAGGGTTATAGCTTATGTGGATCGGGGATGGCCAGTGGACAGATCAAAGGTCTCACCTGAGTTTACCACATTTTGGGAGAAGAGGGAATCACTGTCATTTGAAAATGGTATTCTTCTTTGGAGTGGAAGAATTGTAGTCCCCTATTCACTGCGTAAACAGGTCCTAACACTCCTGCATGAGGGACATCCAGGAGTTTGGGCCATGAGAGCATTGGCACGGTTTTATGTTTGGTGGCCCCGTATTGACTCGGAAATCGAGGTATTTTTGAAAGGATGTTACTCTTGTCAAGAAAACAGACCGCGGGCACCAGAAACACTCCTCTATTCCTGGAATTCACCCTCTGAACCTTGGGCTCGGATTCATATTGATTACGCTGGGCCGTTTGAGGGCATGTATTGGTTGGTTGTTGTGGATTCATATTCTAAATGGGTTGAGATTAAACGCAGTACATCTATGACAGCTATAACTACAATCAAGCTACTGAGGGAGATATTTTGCCAACTGGGCATTCCAAAAGTTATTGTGTCTGACAATGGCCCTCAGTTTGTGTCTCAGGAATTTCAAGATTTTTGTAACCAAAACTATATCACACACATCAAATCTACTCCATACCATCCTAAGACTAATGGCCTAGCTGAAAGAATGGTAAGAACTTTCAAAGAACGACTCAGGGCTGGAAAGAACAGCTCTGCTGATCTAGACTTACGTTTACAAAGATTCTTGCTGTCTTATCGTAACACACCACACAAATCCACAGGACGCTCTCCAGCCGAGTTGCTAATGGGGCATCGGTTAAGATCCAAGTTGGATCTACTAAAGCCTGATGCAAATAGCTCTTCAGACAAGTCATCAGTAATGCAAAAACTGTATCATGATAACAAAGCACAACCACGTTGGTTTTTCCAGGATGAGGCGGTATGGGTTCAGAAACCATCTCAACAGGGCTACGTAGCTGGCATTATCAAGAAGCGATATTCAGATTACTCATATCTGGTGGATATTAACGGGGTCGTTCGACGGAAACATGCAGACCAATTGCGTGTACGACATAAGGAGCAGTCAGATGAGCCAGCAGATGAGCCAGTGATAGAGGAGCGTGACACTTTAATGCATTATACACACTTCAACCACAGTGATTGCAGTGATACACACCCACAAAGAGACATAGTAAACAACCCAGATTCTCCATCCCCAGTGATGGTCCCTTCAGAGGAGAATGAACCTGAGTTGCAGTCGGTGGTGTTTTTGCCTCAGCAAGGTTCAGTTGGTCAAGAGGTAAATGAAACTGTGGGTGGATCAGAAACAAATGTGGCTCAGGATAAAACAGGAAATGGCGATACCTCTGTTGGGGGTCTGGTGTCCTCGAGACCAAGAAGGAATCGCAGACCACCTGCGCGCCCATATGACAAATATCTGCAGGATCCTAGGGCAAAATAACTGGAAAAAAAAAGGGGGAACAAATGTTAGAACAATAGTGTAATTTTGTATGGATTGATTAGCGCATGCGTGGTGCTTTGATTGGAATCATCTTTGGCGTGTTCTAGCTATTGTGTAGTTTGGGGTTTGGTTCGCGGCTTCGTTTCCCTACATCTGGAGTGCTCACACTATCTCTGTGGATCACTCACTGGGTTTGACTACACCCCTTCCTGGATGAAGATATTCGGCCGTCTTAGCTCCATTGGAGGCGCACGCTTCTATGGAGAAGATATGCATGCCTCTATTGGCTGACAAACGAGCATATACACCAGCAGTACTCTGGAATGCTAACCGGTTTTGGTCAAACCCCTTCTTGGATGGGGGTGGTCAGAATCTTGTAGTTCTTCTAGTCCATGTAGATGTACGTAGCTGCATTGGCATACAAGTGACCGATCCGATATACTCCAGTACTTGTAGGGTATACACTTGCATATATATATATACGCTGTCTTTTACTCAACTGTTCTGTTCCTTCAACGTTTCGATAAGTTATTTTATTTCTATTTACGAACCGGCCGCTCATTATCAAAATAACAATCTGACCGCAGGAATGTGAGGCGAATGTGAGGCTGAGGAATGTGGGGCTAACTTCTACGCGGTTCAGGTCGGGCACAGCAGGCCTATGCGGCACTGACCGCGGAGGAGGCGCTGAGCTACGATGGGGTTAAGGCAGCGATACTTCGACGGTATGACATCACGGAGGAGACATATCGTCAACGGTTCCGGGGAGTCTCCAAGAGCACGGTGGAGTCGCATCGTGATGTGTCGATTCGACTGGGGGACTTAGCAAATAAGTGGCTCAAGGGCTTGACAACGATGGAGCAGGTCAAGGAAGCTATTGTCCTGGAACAGCTGCTCTATACTCTGGGTACCTCTGTCAGAGTGTGGGTAAAAGAGCGTAAGCCAAAGACAGCTCTGGAGGCAGGACAACTGGCGGATGACTACTCTGAGGCCAGGAAGCAGACTGCCAAGGAGAACAGGCTTGTGGAGGACCAGAGTTCGCCAGTATCCAATGAGAAACCCACTCGGGAGCCGGCTGACAAAGGGGAAGGTGACAAGTGGTCACCAAAAGAGAAGCGTCATTTCAGACCTGGGTACCAAAACAAGGATCACCACTCCCAGGTAACCTGTTTCAATTGTGGTAAGCAAGGGCACATTGCTTCAAGGTGTCCAGAAAAGGCCATGTATTGTAGAGATAGTCGTCACAAAGCTGCTCTACAGAAGACTGGCATGGTTGAAGGACATATGGTGGAGGACATTGTTCTGGACACAGGGTGCTCAAAGACCCTCATCCACCATGCCCTGGTACCTCAGGAAAAGATGTTGCAAGGAGAGGCGGTCACCATTCGGTGTGCTCATGGGGACAACGCACTGTACCCACTTGCAATGGTTGATCTGGTGGTGGATGGAGACCCACTGACGGTGGAGGCAGCAGTATCCAAATCACTTCCAGTGTCTGTTTTGCTGGGCACAGATGTACCCGAACTCGTGCGATTTCTGAGAACGGACGCCAAAGACAGGAACGTGGTAGGGTACAAGGCATTGATGATGGTAACACGGGCAGGAGCAAAGAAGCGAGAGGCAGAGGAACAAATCCAACGGCAGATGGAGGACGAATCAGAAGTCAAACCAACACCAATAGCGAGTGAACTTGCAGCAGAGGAGATGCAGAGGGAAGAGGAACTCACAACGAGGGGAACAGAGGTGAACCCAGAGCTATGTTCCTTGGATGATGAACTATTTAGTGGAGGACGGCCCAGAGTCAAGTTGACCAGAAGCCAGAAGAGGATCCAGAGGAGACAACACCAGCAGGACATACCAGTGGGAGCACTTGACATGTCTGCAGTGGAACTCCAGAAGCTGCAGGAGACAGACCCTTCACTGGCTCAGGTCAGATCTACATGTGGCACCAGGGAGCCACAAGAGTCGGAGTCGCACTACTTTAACTCTGAGGGGTTATTGTTTTGGCGATGGATCCAGAGACGGGGGAAAACCAGAATCTGCAGTGGAACAGCTGGTGCTACCCATGCAGTGTCGTAAGGCAGTACTGCAGCTTGCACATGAGGTGCCACTCGCAGCTCATTTGGGAAAGAACAAGACAGCCAAGAGGATTCTCAGTCGCTTCTACTGGCCAACTCTGTATAGGGACGTGGAGGAGTTCTGTAAGTGCTGTCGCATATGTCAGAAAGCATCACGGTTGAAGGGAAGCAAGGCTCCCCTCATTCCATTGCCCATTGTGACGGAGCCTTTTTCGACGGGTGGCAATGGATATTGTTGGACCACTGCCCAGAACCATGTCAGGAAATCGCTACATATTAGTGATGAGTGATTACGCTACGCGGTATTCAGAAGCAGTCCCAGTGAAAGCTATAGATGCAGAGCATATCGCAGAGGAGCTAGTGAAAATCTTTGCAAGGGTTGGCATACCTGAGGAGATTTTGACCGACCAGGGAAGCAACTTCACTTCATAGCTACTGGCAGAGATCTATAAACTGCTGCATGTGCATCCAATAAGGACTACTCCTTACCACCCACAGACGGACGGGCTGGTGGAGAGGTTCAACAAGACCTTAAAGGAAATGCTGAGGAAAGTGGCTGCAGATGATGGGGCAAATTGGGACAAGTGGGTGCCATACCTACTATTCGCGTATCGAGAAGTCCCCCAGGATTCCACTGGTTTTTCCCCCTTTGAGCTCCTGTATGGTCGTGCAGTACGTGGACCATTGGACATCCTGAAAGAGTCATGGAAGGAACCAAAGAAGTGCGGTGATAATGTGGTCTCCTATGTGTTGGCAATGCAGGACAAGCTGGCAGCAATGGCTGAGATGGTCAAGGGCAACTTAGAGAGAGCACAGGAAAAGCAGAAATTATGGTATGATCAGAATGCCCGACAGAGGGAACTGAAGCCAGGTGATCTTGTGTTGGTGCTACTCCCTACGTCAAGCAGCTCATTGACAGCCCAGTGGAAAGGCCCTTATCCTGTGCTGCACAAAGCCAGCAGTGTCAACTATGTGGTGGACATGCATGACACTCGGAAAAGGGAGAGGACTTTCCACATCAATATGCTTAAAAAGTGGAATACACCTACCTATGGGAACTACTGGACAGATGTGGATGACGAAGCGAGTAGTGAGGATGATATCCCTGAGTGGAGAGGTAGTGAGAAGGGTGAACCAACTGTGGGGAATCAGTTATCAGCAGTCCAGAAATCTCAGCTGAACAATGTGTTAGAGAAATTCTCGGATGTGATGAGCAGTACCCCAGGACGGACAGCAGAGATGGAACACCAAGTGACTACCACGGGGACAAGGCCAGTCAGACTGCCACCTTATCGATTACCTCATGCTTACCGAGACCTGGTGGAAAAGGAGATTAAAGAGATGCTTGTGGCTGGAGTCATAGAACCTTCATCTAGTGAGTGGGCTTCTCCTATAGTACTGGTGGACAAGAAGGATGGTACACTTAGATTGTGTGTTGACTTTCGTCGACTGAATGCCGAGTCACTATCCCATGCCACGGATCGATGATCTGATTGACCGGTTGGGAAAGGCAAAGTTCATCACTACCCTAGACCTTACCCGTGGGTACTGGCAGGTACCAATGGCAAAGGCATCGAGGCATCTAACCACGTTCACAACGCCTTTTGGCCTCTTCCAGTTTAGGGTGATGCCGTTTGGCCTTCAGGGGGCTCCAGCAACATTTCAGCGGCTCATGGACAAGGTCCTGCAAGGTCTGGAAGAGTATGCAGCTGCTTACATCGATGACCTTGTGATACACAGTACCACGTGGGAGGAGCACTTGACAGAGATACAGATAGTTTTCCAGCGCCTACGGTTAGCAGGTCTCACGGCAAAGCCCCAGAAGTGCCAGTTAGGAATGTCAAGATGTGTGTATCTTGGACATGTGGTGGGCAGTGGCCTGGTACAACCTGAGAGGAGTAAGGTGCAAGGCGTGGAGTCTTTTCCCACCCCTACTACTAAGAAGCAGGTTCGGTGTTTCCTGGGAATGACTGGCTACTACAGGAAATTCATCCAGGACTATGCCAGTATTGCAACACCTCTGACAGACCTCACAAAGAATGCAGCATCAAATCAGGTGGTGTGGACAGACATATGCGAGCGCTCGTTTCAGAAGCTCAAGAATCTACTTTGTAGTGAACCTGTCCTGCGTAGTCCTGATTTCACGAAGGAGCTTATTCTGCAAACTGACGCTTCGGATGTGGGTGTAGGTGCTGAGCTGAGTCAACTGGATGAGGAAGGTGCTGACCACCCAGTGGCCTACTACAGCAGGAAACTACTCGCCAGAGAGCAGAAATACGCTACCATAGAGAAAGAATGTCTAGCCATCAAATTGGCAACACAGGCCTTTAGAGTGTATCTCCTGGGAAGACCCTTCATTATCCAGACAGACCATCGAGCGCTAGAATGGTTGGACCGACTTCGAGAGAACAATGCAAAGCTCTCAAGGTGGAGCATTGCACTGCAACCCTTCAAATTCAAGGTCCGCCATCGGGCTGGAAAGGAAAACGGCAATGCCGACTGCCTTTCTCGACTTTCGACAGAATGACTTCTGTCGAGGAGAAGGGGGAAGGAATGTGGCGGACTGAACTGTAAATTGTTTATGTGGTAATGGGGGATTTCCCCTCGGCTCTATTGTTGTTTGGTGCGCGGGCCGAAAGCGCCCTGCGCTGAACGCAATGGGGGCGCTTTTGTTTGTGCCGCATTATTGTGTTGGCTTTTATAAGTGCATAGAGTTGTGTATTGAGGAGTCTTGCGCAGTGTTGCATTAAAGTTCCCTGTCTCTGAGGATGTATTACGCGTCGGGCCGTGCGATCAGTCCTTCACAGTCCCGGCCACCACACCCTTCAGATGTGTGTGTGTGTGTGTGTGTGTGTGTGTGTGTGTGTGTTATGTAAGCACCTCTCACTGCAGTTAAAAACTGTGGCTATGTTAATGTTGGGAATGGCTATCCTTCAGGCTAATGGTGTGGGCACACATTATTACTATTATGTACTGAGAATTATGTCCTTGTCCTGGTCAGCTCCAAGGTATATTTATCTTCCCCTAGACACCCTCTCTCCCTGCCTCCCTTTGTAATCTCCCCCTCTCCACCTCCACCTCTCCCCCCTGTTGCTCAAGTATTTCCACCTTCTCTGGTGTGTGTGTGTGTGTGTGCATGTGTGCATGTGTGTGTGTGTGTTTGTGTGTATGTATGTGTGTGTGTGTGTGTGTGTGTAGTGTTTGCACATATAATATGTGTGTTCTTGTGTGATGCAATATGTCCTGTACCGACATTAAAAAATCTACACCACGCATTTGTTTGTACAGGATCTTGTGTATTAAGTATAAGAACATGTGTATACATGTATGTAAAACTACAACTCCATGGTGAGACTTTGGCTCCAATGCAGACACCAGCATCTGGAGGACCTGACAGGTCCTTAATCACCCCCCCCCCCCCCCCCCCCCCTCCTCCCTCTGGGCCACCACCACCAACAACAAAAACAAAAGCATAATGTACACCCCTTAGATTAAGCCATACCCCATCAGCTTTAAGTTGTCTGTATGCTGTGACCTGCCCAACAGGGGTAGTCATGGCATCTCCAATACCACCAGCCCCTCTGAGCACTCAGGTCACAGGCTGTCCTTCAAGTTAGCCTCTACAGCAGGCAAGCCTCCTCCTCTCACTTTCCACAGGTTCCAGGATGGTGCCCCTCCACTGCCACTGCCACACCCACCTCTGAAATCACACCCGCCCTTCTCCATACCCACACCCACCTCTACACCCACACCCTCCTCCACATCCCCACCCTCCTCCCAGCTGTTCCCAGCTGTTGGCCCAAGGTCATGTCAGCAATCGCATGCCACCAAAGCCCAATACTATCACCATCAGCATCAAGACAGCGCACTTCAGCCATCACAGACGTCCATCACAGAGCATAGCATGCTACGTCAGAAGAATGGCCAGTGACTCTTTTTGGAGCACAAGCTGTGCAGAGATGACCCACTCCTGCAGGGACCAGCAACCAAGGTGGGGCAGTTGTTGCTAGGGAACTAAGCATACAAGATGTTATCTTGGGAGGTGTGTATGACAAGAAGGCTTCTCCCCCTCCAAAGCAGCTCCACAAATGAGTGGGGCCAGTGGACAGTAGTGGGTACAATCTCTCTGGCCCGCCACTTTCCCACAGCAGCATGTTGAGCTCCCATCCTGCAACTTCAGCATAGGTTTTTTTTTCCATTTTTGAGCTATTTTGTCAGCAAGTAGTTGTATGAAACATTCCGCTTCTTGGCCCAAAACTCCATCATTATTATTATTTTTTATTTTTTATTATAATGACACTTAATACATACGATACATACATTATAGTACACATATGAATTTCGTTTTTCACTGAAGGGTAAACCTGCACCATCATCCATACCAGCCCCAGATCTCCATTTTTTCCTGCTGCCTCGTAGGCATAAATTGGTTGTTCTGAGACTGGCCTGGACCCAACCTGTTCACTTCACTCAAGGATTATAAGCTATTTTTTCAGCCAAACGCTTGATCAAAACATTTGCTTCACGACCTAAAACCCCACATACTGAAACAGTAAAAGGGGAGAAGGTTGCACGCCTTGTTTGAACAGCTTCTAGATATTTCTTCTTCTTCTCTTGTTCAGCTGTTTATTATTATTTTATGATTTGTTATATACATGGGTACTATCTTATAATAATAAATCTTTACAATCGCTGACAACAACACACATGCCATAAACACCCTGAACCCCACCCACACACCAATTCACACTGTGAAGGCTACCTTCAACCCATGTCCTCTGCATGCTTTAACCTTGAGCGGGAGAGCAAGGCTCTAGCATTGGACCAAACTAAGGTGAGGTTAAGCCTCTGGTAAATGTTTGTGATGGTCTTTGACTTGCTGCGGCCTGGCTGCCAGGTGAGAGACTGAGCACTGCCCTTCTCCCCCCAACAACCATAGGTCTCTACTGCCAAGGGGACACAAACCAAACCTACATTTAGCTCTCTGCACTTCTGATCGTTGGTCATATGTTTGCGAGCTTCGGCATTACCAGCGCTAGGATCTGCACAACCAGCTTTGATGATTGGTGCCAAATAAGCAGCTGAACAATGTAACGCCAACTTACGGTAACCTAGCCCACATCTACTAAGGCTCAGCTGACAGCCAATCAGAGTCTGAAGCATCAATTGCAACACAATCAATGAAATATCGACGAACCTCCTCATCAAACAATGCTATGCCTTCAGACACAAGAGAAGGTGGTGTGGAGTGAGCTAAATGAACCAGCTTACAAAATGATGTGCAATGACATAGGAGAAGAAGTGCAATTTAAGGATCTAAGGCTCCCACCCCGACAGCTGGGACAGCAACCTGACTGCCTTGGCCTGCTTTTGAGCAAGGAAATATGACATCCCCAATAGGAGCACCCAGGATCTCAAAGTGAGGCTCATGAGACCTCTTCATGTTAGCCGGAAAGCCATCCAAGTCACCTTGAGAAAAAACCTCACACTTGCTAGTGTTGATCCTTAGCCCCAGGGGAGGGCCAACCTGCTGAATGAAGAGAATAGCCCGATTTACTGCTGCTTTAGGTCCAGCAAGTGTACCATCGAAGATACCACATGTTAAACAAAAGCTCAGAACACTCGCTATCAGAAGCTATAGATTGAGCAAGTTTATGAGAACAGGAGAGGACCCAAAGGGTCCCCTGCTGAACTCCTTGTTCAGATCCAAGAGTGCCCATGGAGTGCCACAAGGTGGGGTGTTGTCCATAACACCAAAAAACCCACCCGAAAAGTTCAGGGAAGTGAGTTGCACACTCCTCTAAATGGGCTTGTCGTGATACCTCATTAAAGGTATTCCTAAGGTCAATCTTGCAGCAATAAAATCATCATCCTCCCAATGTTCCGAAATACAGCGCCACAAACCATGTACCAACTTTTCAGCCCCTGCTGGACAAGCCACCCCAAGCTGGAAAGGGCCAAACAATTCAGATGCTTTGACTCTAGAAATGATGCAGAGACATTTTCCTGTTAATTTTCTCAGCGCCTCTCCAACAGCAATCAGGCATATGTCCAGTGGAGACCCCTTCTCACTTTTAATCAAGGTTAATAGTAAGCCACCAGCAAGAAACTTTATTATTAATTATTATTATTATTAATGCATCGCATCATTACATGACACACAAGAAACAATAAAGGAACAAAAAGTCACCCAGCGATGACCAATGAAAGTCCAGCTCTTGACAGCAGAGCCCTTGCACAGGACCTCACCAAAGTGAGGCTGAGTATGCCATAAATGGAAGCAGTGGCCTGGGACTTGGTACACCTTATAGGTATGGCCAGACGAGTGGCAAGACATGATAGTGTTTCCCTCGGCACCCCAGCAGCCATAGGTCTCCAATGCTAGTGGTGTGCATTTCCAGCCCAACTCGGAGCACTTTGGGTCATTCAAATCATGCTTGCGACACGCCGCCTCTAAAGCTGCAGACTTTGCCGTCCACTCCGGCTTCAAGGGTTTAGCAGTAAGGACATCTGCTGGTCTAGTGTTTGTCATGTCCAAAACCACTGCAAACCTCGACTTGGGCAGATACATTAGCTCGCCTACAACACTCCACAAACACATCACGGAGTTTGTTGTGGCGGGAAACCACATCACCCCCATGCTTGCAGGTAATGGCATGGTGGCCCAAGGGATCCAAGGCAAGACTTGGGCAGAAGGTGCAGTTGAGGCCCTGAGCCAAATCCATATACCCAGCCACCATTTTAAGGCAATTTGTAATTGCGAAGGATCCATGTGCAGGTTAAGACCTGGTGAGGGAATAACTGAAAGCCAGGCCGCAGCAATGGGAGAAGAAACTGATTGCAAACTTGCTCTGTCAGGTAAGGATGAATTGTCAAAAAGAAGCTTGAATTGATGATTCTTAATCTTACTAGACAGAGCATGCTAACGGCACCGTGAGGAGACAATGTTATCTAGAATGATCGCACTGCATCAGCAGGTGGAATGAGTGCATTGAAGAGGTTCACTGAAGTGAACAGGTGCACTGAACATTGCTCAGATGCACTTACAGATGAAATGTAGGCTGCTGCATACTGAGTGGAGTGAAAGGCTACGTAGACCCAGCCCACCTCTGCTAAGATATAGTTGAGCCTGTTGCCAGTCATTGCCAAAGACATCTACTGCAGTGCATTAAGCAAAAGCATGATGAATGACAATATCAATCATTTGCAGTGCATCAGCCATAAGTGAGGGGGAGGTGTAGAATGAGCAAGATGTACCATCTTACCGAAACTGCCACACTAAGAAGTAAAAGCGCCACTTGAGGAACCACAGAACCAGCATCCTCCAACATGTGCAGAAGCCCATATGTTTCTGAGATGCATATTTGGCACAGAAGACAAAGTCACCAATTGGAGCACCCAGAATTTCAAAGTTGAGATCTTTCGAAGACTTCATCTCGGATGGGTAGATACTCAAATCGCCTGTACTGTATAATTCACATTTAGAAGTGTTAATGAAAAGACCGTTAGGAGGACCAAGATCTTGCATTTTGTATTATGGAGAGTGCACGTAACACTGCCAGATTGGGACCTGCTAAGGCGCCATCATCAAGTTACCACATATGGAACAATAACTCTGGACAGTTGCTGGCGATTGCAGAGACAACTCTGTGCAGCACAAGCGAGAATAGCAGTGGCCCCAGTGGATCTCCTTGCTGGACACCAGATTCTGAAGAACCAGTGAATATAATTAATTTTATTCTTATTATTATACTGGTAATACGCTTGTACTGACTACCCAATCAGCATAGCTGTTATTGTGCAACTCACAGCTAATATGTATAAAGCTAAAGTTGTGTGTTTTTGGACATCCTATTTCGTAGCTTTGATGCTGTGTACTGTGATGGGATGGCACGCAGATCACATGACGCATGAAAAACGTCTTTCCTTTTTTTAAAAAAACTTTATACACGATTTTATCTGCTTTATTGCATAACACTTATTCATGTATGGCTCACAGCGCACCATTAACATCAATCAAACAATGTTTATTATTAAACCCGTCCGTCACCTGTCTTGTGGGCGCGGCTACTCAATGTGACCGAGTTATTGCGCTATGAAGGTTGCCATAGCTGTTCTGTATGTCTGCAGCTTGGCTCTCTACGGATCTGCTGTCAGTGTCTTGGCATCCTACCAAGAAGCGAACTGCACACAGATTGAGGCCCCGGGAAGCCTGCAGGATGTGTTGGTTAATATCAGCCTTACACAGCAGCCGCCCACCAATACCTGCGTACAGGTCAACATATCTCCCGGGAGCTACGTGATTTCGCGGGTACTAAATATCTTCCAGAACGTGGCCTTGCGGGGTGTGGGTGGAGATGTGACTGTTGCCTTCAACGCTACCAAACCAGCCGGATATCAGGCCGGTGATCCTTTTTACGTGTTGCTGGTCCGAGATACCTTCTTCGCGTCACTCAGCAACATCCGCTTCGCCAGCAGCACCGGAATCATTGCCTTTGAGAACGTCACCGAAGTGCGTATTACCAACTGCACATTCAGGTCAGTACTGACGCAGACAGGAAGCCTATATTACATATTGATATTGCATGTATCACTGAGCCTGATTGGTCATCCAGTTACAGCCGTCTGGGATTTGTAATGAATAAGTTGCTAGCTGGGATTTGTTTCTAATACGAGTAGTACGTTCGGATGGTATACATGTACACTTTTTAAATACTGCTCAGCGGTTGTCAGTAGCTGCGCAAAGAAGTTATACAACTTAATGTCGGGGTTATAGTATATCAGCTAATGTTTTCATTTGCAAAGTCTTTACTTCCTCTATGTTCCACATCCAGAATATAGTGCTGGCATATTGCAATGCACTACACACAGGGAAGCATGCTAACAAAAAAATATGTGAAATAGACGAAGTAAAAGACTTCGCAATTGTAAACACAACAACCGTCTAAATGTGATCGCGTAAAAATCATGCGATTGCACGCCTTTTTATCGCTATAGACTGCTAAAGAACACCCGCGAAGGTTTTTTAATTATTTTTTTAATAGCATACAACGTTATGCCATGCAGCCATGCAGAGTAAAGTACTAGTGTAATCTCATTCTCCTACATACACGCATGCGCAGTATGCACTATAACCACGACATTATGTTGTATGGCTTCTTTGCGCAGCTACTTCACCGAAGGAGCAGTGGACATCTACAACTGTGGCTACCCGACCATCACAAACTGCAACTTCCTAAGCAATGGACCTGCCTCGGTCATCAAACCGGAGATCTACAGAGGCCATTCCGCGGGTCTCTCCGTGGCCTTCAGCCTCGCCAGCCTCCTCGGCTACAACCCCCGCGTGAACATCACGGGCTGCACCTTCTTGAACAACACCGTGGACACTCGCACCACGGTGCTGTTCACCACCACGAGGGCGATCCAAAGCAGGGTCTTCCCGGGACGCGGGGGCGGGGCTGCCATCCTCCTCTATGCCGTCGACTCCATTCATGCGTGGGTGGACAACTGCATTTTTGCCGACAACTACGCTTCGTCCCTCGGCGGGGGTCTGTACACGCTCCCCGACGGGGTTTCTAACCACACGATCGTGATCAGCAGGAGCGTGTTCGCCAGAAATAGATGCACGGGGGCCGCCGGGGGGCTCTTGGTCGGGTTCATAGATCCCGGAAGTCTGACGAGGTCCCACTCTGTGCTCGTGTACAACTCCCAGTTTACGGAAAACTTCGGGGCAATAGGCGGAGCTATATTTATATCGATAACCGGTAAGCGCTGCGGGACTTTACTTCGCATGTTTACGAGGGTCATATTGTTCTGTTGCAGGTTACAGCCCTATCATTCAGGGCATAGTGGGAAACTATGCCCTCTTTGATAACTGTACTTTTCGCGGGAACGCTGCCGTCACCTTTGGAGGGGCAATCGCTGTGTACTCGCTGATAGTACTGGACCACAGAGAGAGGGTTAAACCTATGGACGTGTCTAACTGGTACGTTGTGTGTGTGTGTGTGTGTGTGTGTGTGTGTGTGTGTGTGTGTGTGTGTGTGTGTGTGTGTGTGTGTGTGTGTGTGTGTGTGTGTGTGTGTGTGTGTGTGTGTGTGTGTGTGTGTGTGTATGTGTGTGTGCTTGTGTGTGTTTGTTGCATGTGTGTGTGTGTTTGTAAGTAGTCATAACACAATACGACTGATGAGTTGTTGAATTAAGATTGTAACTCTGCTCAGTTTCAATGATCAACCATTGATCATATTGCAAGGCCGTAGATGAGGTGGAGCTTGGCCCCCCCCCCCCCCCCCCCCCCCCCCCCCCACAACATTTTTGTATCTGACAATTATTAAGTATTATTATTATTATTAAACGAATATTAGTGACACAATGACTCACCCCCCCCCCCCCCCACAAACTATGGAAGTTATCTAAAGCCCTGTATTGGATTTGAGACAGCTAAGTGATAACTATTGCATGTGGTACCCCAAATTATTAGCCACATACTGTTAATTAACTGATCATTATTAGAATGTAAAGTTATGATGACAAAAAATTTATTAACTTATGCATAAATAGATTGTGATATAATTTCTTTACCGCATTACACACGCATGAGACCATTGTGAAAAATGTCTTAATAAGCACATGACAAGAAAAAAAAAACATAATGACTGAAATATATTCATGAGGTATATGGCATTAGTCAATGTCAGTAGTGGTGACTGCACAAATTGTATGTTCCAAAAGTTTGTTCCAGAGGAACAGTGTGCCTAACAGCGGAGGGGTGGTGGGCGTGGCTTATTACGCTGCTCGCTTCATTGGAGAAAACGTCTTCGTCCAAAATGAGGGAACGTCAATAACGGTGAGCTGGGGAGGAGGAGGAAGTGGGCGTGGTAATAAGGTGGTTATTGCACAACCAGGTGCCTGGTTCAAAGGTCACTGTGACGGATGGAAGCCTATTGCAATTTACTGAAAACATGAACACAGGCACAGGGGGAGCCCTGTATCTGGTGTCCCTGGGACAGGTCATAATTGGAGATGGTGTTCGCATAATATTCACTGGAAACACAGGAAGGTGATGGTCTGAATGGTCTTAGCCCCGCCTACGTCAGCTCCCTGGCCCCACCCCACATCTACCTCAGCTCCCTGGCCCCACCCCCACCCCACTGCACGTTCACCACTCGAGGCCCCAGCCCTATTTCTGGCCCCACCCCCTATTCTTGGCCCCACCCCCGCATGATGGCCACACCCCACGTTCACCACTTCTGGTCCCACCCCTATATCTTTGCCCCACCCCCTTCATCTGTGTAGTTGAATATGTATGTTATCTCTCCTCTTCAGTTTTGGAGCCTCCATTGTAGTGGAAGGGTTCATTCCTTCTCTCTATCAGCACATTGTCAACAACTCCTTGTGCTTCATCCAGCATGAACTTGTAGGGGTTTATCCACCTGACTGGAAGGGGCGCAATGTAAGTGCTGCCGATGGGTGTGGCCAAGGGGTGTGGTTTGATATGCCATGGGCTGTGGTATGATATGTCAAGGGGTGTGGCCAAAGGGTGTGGCCAAGGGTGGCTGTGCCAAGGTTGCAGTCTAATACAGTGTGGAGTATATTATAGTCAGGAGTAGGAGGCGTAGATAACAAGGTGGTGAAGATGACTAGATGAGTAGGTGGTATAGATGAGTAGGTGGTATAGATGAGTAGGTGGTATAGATGAGTAGGTGGTATAGATGAGTAGGTGGTATAGATCAGTAGGTGGTATAGATGAGTAGGCGGTAAGATGAGTAGGTGGTATAGATGAGTAGGTGGTATAGATGAGTAGGTGGTATAGATGAGTAGGTGGTATAGATGAGTAGGTGGTATAGATGAGTAGGTGGTATTGATGAGTAGGTGGTATTGATGAGTAGGCGGTAAGATGAGTAGGTGGTATAGATCAGTAGGTGGTATAGATGAGTAGGTGGTATAGATGAGTAGGTGGTATAGATGAGTAGGTGGTATAGATGAGTAGGTGGTATAGATGAGTAGGTGGTATAGATGAGTAGGTGGTATAGATGAGTAGGTGGTATAGATGAGTAGGTGGTATAGATGAGTAGGTGGTATAGATGAGTAGGGAGGACATTTAGTAGGTGATGGTGTCGGTGAGTAGTTGGTGAGATCCAGACACAAAAGAATGCTCAGGTTATTGTAAATGAATTTTTATATATTCTTTCAGCTATAATGTCCATCCATCCTCAAACGCACACACACACACACACACACACACACACACACACACACACACACACACACACACTTTCCCTCAAAGATTTCTCTTACCTTCAATGACAATGTTGCTTCAGTTGGTGCTGCTTTCTATGTGGAAGACATTGGCTCTTGCTCTGTCAGTACTGCGGTTTACAACACCGAACTTGTCTTCACACAAGATTTTGCAGTCTACAGGTACTCCAAATAAAGAACGCTTGCTGTGACAAAGATTATAACCCTCTGAATACATGCATGCTACCAGTGGCAACAAAAACACAGATCACTCTGGCGATGAGTACAATTCAAAATGGAACGTGCAAACCCCTCCCATCTCCCTCCAAGTCATCAACCAATCAGTACGCTGCCGCATGTAGACGATTTGGTTAAAACCTGTCACCACCCCTCCCTCCCCCCATCCACACACTACACATAGCAGCTGGAGGCTTACCCTGGTGAGAGAGTGAGGGTGCATGTGTCACGGCAACGAATTCGGCAAGAAGACGAAGCAGGTACACCACCTACATGTTTCAAGTGCGGTCAGGTGGGTCACTATGCAAGGGTTTTGCGGCTAAAGGTGGCCGCAGGCTGCAGGAAAACTAGCAGCCCTCAGCACTAAGAACCAGGTGTGCGAGGGCGTAAGTCTGCACTTGACCAGTTCAGCAATCCTGTGTCGGCCCTCCTGAGGCTGTCCAATGATGCAGGAAGGGTCACATGTGACTCCATGCAGGTGAGTTAACAACATTTTTAGAGTGTGTGTGTGTATGTGTGTGTGTATGTGTGTGTGTGTGTATGTGTGTTTATTTTTGGATATGATATGTGTATCTTTATTGGAATGTGATATGATGTGTGGGTGGTGTTGGGTGATCTCATGTATCCTTCCCTGTGTTCACACATGCTGCCCCCCCCCCTCCCCCCCCACACACACACATGCTAGCTGTCCACCATAGTTGAGCAGTACCACTTTCAGCCCAGCCTTGTGCTCTATGACCAGCTGTCACAGGCTATGTTTGACACCACTGTGGTTGCCACAGGCACTGCGGCTGATCCTGGGACGGTGCTGATAGTGGCCGTACGACAGACGGTGGGTGCAGAGGGATAGCGAGGAGGAGAAGGAGGTATAGGAGAGGGAGGAGAAGGTGGGGGATGGATGCAACGGGAAGAATGGAAGGAGGAGGAGGGGGAGGAGGGGACGATGCAGCAGGTAGGTAGGAGGATGAGGAGGAGGTGAGGATGCAATCAACAGAAAGGAGGAGGGGGAGGGGTAGGTGTAATAGGAAGGAAGGTAGGAGGGAATATGAGAGGGAGTAAGAGGAGAAGGAGGGGAGGGGAGGGGAGGAGGAGGATGGGTGGATGCACCACTAGCCTGAAGGGTAGCCATTCCCAACATAAATAGAGCCACAGTTTTTAACTGCAGTGAGAGGTGTGCTTATATAACACACACACACACACACACACACACACACACACACACACACACACACACACACACACACACACACACACACACACACACACATCTGAAGGGTGTGGTGGCCAGGACTATAGAGTTGTTTACTGTGTACTGTGCTAGTCAATCATTATCATTAACTTTACATGAATACCGGTACCGACTTGGGTTCATTTATTTCGCCCCTTAACGGTATTTGGTGGTAACTAGGAGATATGGGGAACCGTCCTGCAGCTGATGCTGCTATTATTGGTGGTGGTTTTGGTGGTGCTGCTAGTGGGGCTGCTGCAGGCGCAGCTGTTGGCTCATTGTTTGGTCCTGTAGGAACCGCCATAGGAGCTGCCATAGGATGGATAGGAGGCACTGTTAGAGGAGGTGGCATAGATGTAGCGGAAGGATTAATGGATGATGGTCCACCACCGGCATCTCGCGATCGTACTCCTGAAATACAGGCCCCTGAAATACCTACCATTGCCGATAGCGAATGGGAAACAGCAATCAGTGAGTTAAAAATTTTAGACATGGTCAGCTCTGCAATGGAATCCTTCAAGAGTACAAGTAGCAGTTTCGCCATTACCCACGTCACGAGCCCAGCTGAAGATGCTGAAAAGAAGCTTAGGGAGGCGAAACTTGCATACGAGAAAGCACTTGAGCATGGTGCCGTACGGATGGCTTGTGGACGAATCATGATGATTGGTGAACCGGGGGTAGGAAAGTCTACTTTATTGAAAGCTATATTGAAGGGCCTCGACGAGAAATCTGTTGGAAAAGGCCACTATCCGTTGATAGAGATGAACGGCTCGTTTTCTGTAATGACCAAAGAACTAGAAATCAAGACACTTGCATTAATGGCACAGAGGGTGATGAACAACACCCAAGGCAGTTTGCTGAAAGATTTATCATCCAAAGTTGTTGTGAAAAAAAAATTTGCAACCAGTACTAGCAGCAGTGGTGTTAAAAAGGATAGAAACTATGATTCCCTACAGGAAATAGTTAAAACAGTTCAAAGTGATACTTTCATAGAAGTCCAAAGATCTGGCCATACAGGAGATATTCTTAATGCTCTGGTCTACGTATCTGAAGATCCATGGCAAGGCTTTGCAGGAGATATTCTCCCAGCATTCATCACCGCTCGATCTTTATTCCTGCTTGTATTCGATGCGTCTAAATATGACTTCAAAACAGAAGAGCGCATATATAAATGGATCGCTTTCATCAATGACAGCGTGAATTTAAAGGCCAGTCTATTGACAGTATTTCGTACACTTGATGAAAAATTGCTAACAGGTACAAAATATCGTCCTATACTCATTGTAGGGACTCATGGTGATGTCATGAAAGAAGAGAAAAGAAAAGCGATCGGTGAATTTCCGGATCGTATGAAGCTTCGATTTGAGGAAAAAGTTCTTTATGAATTGATTTTCGCGAAAATCCAAATTGTAAGCAATGGCTCATGCGAGGACGTTGCTCGTCAGGCACAAGATTTTATCCATGGGTTGAAAATTCCGGTTCCATTAAGTTGGGAGCTATTTCGAAAAGCTTTTTCTCAGGCAACAGAAAAACTGATGAGGCCATTTCTAACGTTACAAGAGGCTGCAACTTTGGCAAAAGTTTGCAATATCGGTCATAGTAAAGACAACAGTGAGTTTTCTGGCGTACTCCGATTCTATCACGAACACGGAGCATTGCTGCACTTCAATGAAGTAGAGCATATGAAGGAGATTGTTATCTCTAACCCACAATGGTTGATCGAACAGCTCCAACGTCTGGATCCAAGTAAGTTCCCTCAAGATACTCATGAGCCTGAATGGGAACTTTTAAAGAAATATGGTATACTGATCGAATCCATGTGTCGCACAAAAATATGGCCGCAATCTCAGGAATTTTCTAATCTAAACGTATCGCTGGATAAGGCAATGCTGAATTTACTGGAAAGCTTTCACTTGGCAGTGCGTTTGGTGGAGGTACCAAACACGATCATTAACCTAGATGGTTCGAAGTTTTTTGTGCCATCCATACTTCCGGCAGCCAATACGACTGAAATAGCCAGTGAAGTTCCACCAATCACAGGTGTGCCTATGAAGCTTTCGGCTGCTCCGCTGTATTTCATCTTTGCGTCAAAATACGTTCCCCTAGGATGTTTCGTTAGATTGGTGGTAAATCTGTCAAAGCCAGGCACTGGCTTTGACATCAACTTCAATGCTCCAATATTTCGTGACCAAGTATCATTCTTTTATAAAACAAATAGTGATGAAGTGAGTCACGTGATTCTTTCTAGCACTCAGTCGTATATTAGCATTCACATAGGACGCCAAAACTACTGTACCGACTACAAAACTTCTAACTTCGGATTGACATGCAGAAATGTTCTCGCCGCAGTAGACAAAACATTAAGCAGTGTATTGAAAGAATGGTTCAATTCTATCGAAGCAACCTACGATGAGAAAGTTCACGATGAGAAAGGTAAGGATGAGAATGAAGGAAGTACGTTCATAACGCATGCAGTGTAAAACGTTACGGGGAAAAAATAGTTTTATTCATAGTCATTGTGTTACATTGTCTATTTCTGTAAGATTAGTTAGAGATTTGCAATAAAACATGCACAAACTAACAACATTAAACAATTCTATGTACTTTAGTAAACAACCCTATTGGCCTGAAAGCTCTGGCCATAGAATGGCCCTGGCACCACCACTTTTCAAGGTTAGATTTAAGCATCCATAGAGGTCAGCAATCGTGCATGAGAATGTCTGCCAGGCGTATGTCTCCACGGCAATGGGAACGCATCCCAACCCAATTAACTCTTCATTGGCACTTTTTGTCTGTAATACATGTTACGTAGTTATTAACGCTGCTAGCTAATTTAATATTCGTTAAAGCATATAACAGTTAACCCTTTCTACACAGTGCCCCGGCGTTCCCATTATCCTACTTTTTGCTGCAAGCAATCATTACATGAACCGGCAGAACCACGCCCTCATTTTGTTTCCTTCACTCCTGAAACGAAATACCACGGAGATAAGCTCCTGTGCAAAAGTCTTGAATATGGTTTGTCCGCTGAAGAGAAATGGTGGTTAAAGCTGCCTGAGAGCTTCGAAAATGGTGGCAGCTTATCATATGAGGATGTTTGTGAAGTGGTTGAAGCCATGGATATTGAGAGCTGGAGGAAACTGTGCCATTCTCTTGAGATGGAGATGGAAGAGACGGATGCCAAGGAAGACACACTTATTAATCTTAATATTTGGAGGCAGAAGATGGGTAGTGATGCTCGCCGACATCTTTTGTATCACTTGAGACGACTGGAAATGACAAAAGCTATAAAAAAGATTGAAGCCATGCCTTTGAGAGAATACCAACGTGAACCTTTAAAAGGTTAGTGGCAACTCGCAAATCGAATTTGATATGAATCGCATCAATAATTCTCGTGTCCAGCCTGATACAGCAATGATGTAATAAATCTGCATTTTGGTCTGGTGCAATATCATTACCATTACTTTTTGAATGTATTGTTTCTAATGTTCATCGAGTACAGTTATTATTTACGTATGTTCTTATAGAAACCATCAGCAAGCATTTCGCTAATCTAGTTGCTCAAATAAATCCTGACGACATAGCCACTGAGCTGTTCTCAGAAGGCATCGTTTCAGACTCAGAAAGAGATCGCGCATTAAGTGCAAGAACGAAGAATGAAGGAGCCATGATTCTTATGAGTGGTGTTGAACGAACTTTCAGTTCTGACGACCGTGCCAAATTCGAAGTCTTCCTCCGTATTTTGAAAGACAAGAAATATCAAGTTGCTGAAGACATACAAAAATAATTAGAAGGATGTTGCCAGAACCCGATACATATTTGCACGCATGCTTTAATTGTTTTTAGTACAATTGTTATTCAGTACGCGCCTTCACACATCTGTTGTTTACACCATGCAGGTTTATATATGTATACATATTTTGTAATGTGAAGAAATTTTTCAATTGTAACAACCATGGAGTCACAAATGACAGAACGAATCAAAGCACATTGTAAAGGAATGGGAACGAGGTGGACATGAGAACTTCATGTCTCCACAGCAGCCCTGAGAGAACGATCCTACCCAATGGGAAGACAGGGATTATGGACCAATGGCATGCGTTATTCACTAGTAGAAAATGCGCATGTTGTATGGAGTATGTATGAAAAGTGTTATCAAGAGACCTTCAACTGTGTTTGTGGTCAAAAACCCGGCGGCGGCTTACTGGTGCGCGCGGAATATCGTTACATTTTGGTGGCAGCGGTGGGATCTGCGTTCGACAGTTGTCTCGACGACCCACATAGCAGTGTGTAAGTGTAAAGTGTATATGTCTACGCGTTCTGGCCGGCAGTACATCAAGCGGATTGAAGGAAGCGAAATGTCGGAAAGAGAATACGCCACGGCGGCGGGTGCGGTGAATGACGTTATGCGCATACTGTTGGAGGACAGAAGGAATCGAGAGCTACAAGTGGAAGAAGAAAGGCGCCAACGTGAGAGAGAGGTTGGAGAAGAGAGAGAGCAGCTTCGCGACCAGCTGGAGGTCCTACGAGGAATGTGGGAAGACTCGCGGCAAGAGGCCTTGGATGGCAGAGCCGGAGGAAGGGCTGCGCGAAATCACTGGGAAGGTGAGTTGAAACTGACAAAACTATCCGAACAGGACGATATAGAAGCGTACCTGACCACATAAGAGCGGATGATGGTCATTTACGAGGTTCCGGAGGAGCGCTGGGCGGTGCGACTTGCGCCACTGTTGACAGGCAAAGCGCAGAGTGCGTACGCAGCGATGAGGGCCGAGGATGCGCTGGACTATCGGGTCCTGAAAGAGGCGATCCTGAAACGATACGAGATATCGGAAGACTCGTACAGGCAGAAATTTCATAGAGCGGAAAAGAAAGCGGAGGAATCGGTAAGCGAGATGGCGGTACGGCTTAACGATTTCTTCCGAAGGTGGACAAGGAGTTGTGCGACAGTGGAGCAGCTGGCGGACTTGATGGTCAAGGAGCAGCTGCTCAACACACTCCCTGTGAACGTCAAGATCTGGGTGGAAGAAAGAAGGCCGAAGACTGCGAAGGAGGCAGCACAGTTGGCCGACGATTACTTCCGGGCGCGCAAGCAGGCGACGCACCCGTTCAAGCAGATCGATGGCAAGACACCCATGGAATCTCAGAGTACAAGGCGGTGTTACACTTGTAAGCAGCCGGGTCATTTTGCTAAAGATTGCCCCGTACAGGAAAGCGGAAGGTCCGAAAGCGCGGCAACTGGCAAGAACGGAAGGGAGTCGGAGTCGAATGGCGTTGTGGCAAGGCAACCAGGGGAAAAGAGGGACTGGACGAAAATAGAATGCTACAACTGCGGAAAGAAGGGGCACGGGTCCAGATACTGCCCTAACAACGCCCTGTATTGCGCTGGGCGAAAGAAGAACAAGGACATACAGAGGAGCGGAGTAGTCAACGGACAAAGGGTGGAAGATATAGTGTTGGACACTGGATGCTCTCAGACCATGGTACATAGCCGCCTTATACCCTCGGACCAGCTGCTGGAAGGGGATGGCGTGGTGGTGAGATGTGTGCATGGTGACTCTGCATTGTACCCGTTGTGCAATGTTAGGATTGAGTTGGAGGGACGCTACATTCAAGCGGTCGCTGCCGTGTCGGATACTCTACCCACATCGGTACTATTGGGCACTGACGTCAGCGAACTGGGTAAATTGTTTGGAATGCAGATAGCTCCGAAGACCACTTCTCCAGGTGAACAGCGGGCGTACATGGTGACTACAAGAGCCAAGGAAGCAGCCGAGGCGAGCAAGGAGCAGGAGGAGCGCTCGAACGAACAGGAGAGTGGGGTCAGCCCAAATCCAGTGGCGGTGGAAAGCGGTTCTACGAGCACAGAAGGGGAAGTTTGGGACTTTGGGAACGAGATGGATGATTGCATTTTTGAAGGGGGCTACTCAAGACCGAAGCAGACCAGACGACAAAAGCGTAGAGGGAGAAGGAACCTCCAAACGGCAGAACTGGAGCTTGACACCGCTGGGCAGCAGAGGCCCGAAACGGATGATGTCCTTGCGTCATCGGCAGAGGAACTTAGAGCATCCCAGGAAGCGGACCCAACGCTTGTAGCCGTCAGGGAAGCTGTTTCTGGGGCGGAGGATGACCGGTCAAGCAACTATTTCAAGAAAGATGGATTGCTGTACCACAGAAGAAAACATGCAGCTGGTGGAGCGGGCGAAGACTCGGCCGTGGAACAGCTAGTTCTACCCAAGAAATTTCGTAAGGCTGTGTTAAATCTTGCACACAGTGTTCCTACAGCTGGCCATCTGGGGAAGCGTAAAACGGCGGACCGCATACTGCAAAGGTTCCACTGGCCAGGGGTGCACCGCGATGTGGCAAGCTACTGCAAGGGCTGCGCAGAATGCCAGAAGCTGTCCAGAGGAAAAGTCTGCAGGGTACCACTGGTTCCACTCCCCGTGATTTCTGTGCCATTCGAACGTATAGCTATGGACATAGTGGGACCACTACCAGGAGCAGTCATGGAAATCGGTATGTCTTGGTGGTGTGCGACTATGCCAACCGGTATCCAGAGGCGATGGCCATGCGGAGCGTGGAAGCTGAACGGGTGGCAGAAGAGTTGGTGACACTGTTCGCGAGGGTAGGAATTCCCAAGGAGATCCTGACGGATCAGGGCACGAACTTTACGTCAATGCTGTTACAAGAGCTGTATCGTTTGTTACACATACGCCATATTCGCACAAGCCCTTACCACCCACAGACAGACGGCCTCGTAGAGCGGTTCAACCGAACCCTGAAGATGATGCTAAGGAAGACAGCAGTCGAAGAGGGCAAGGACTGGGACCGGCTACTACCGTACGTACTTTTCGCATATCGCGAGGTACCCCAGAGCTCCACGGGATTCTCGCCTTTCGAGCTGTTGTATGGACGCGCACCGAGGGGACCGTTAGACGTACTGAAGGAGACGTGGGAAGGAAAGGAGAAGAGTTCGGAGAGCGTCGTGTCACACATCCTGACGATGCGGGACAGAATGGAGGCGATGAAGGATCTCGTGATGGAGAACATGGAAAAGGCACAGACAATACAGAAGAAGTGGTACGACCAGAACGCCCGGTACAGAGAGCTGAAAGTTGGCAGCAAGGTGTTGGTCCTACTACCTTCGTCCACAAACAAGCTGCTCGCTCAGTGGCAAGGGCCGTATGAAGTTCTAGAACAGGTGGGCAGTGTGGACTATATGATTGACATGATATGCACGACCGCAGGAAACGGAGGAAGATATTTCATGTGAACATGCTACGGGAGTTCTGCCCACCAAGTGACACAATCGCGGTCGGATACTGGTGCGAGGAAGAAACCTGCCCCGAAGATTCCAGGGCCGACGACGAAGAAGAGGTTCCCGTATGGCGGGAGGAACCAGTACAATCAGAGCTCGAGGTGGGCCCCACCCTCGGTGAACAGCTGACCACACAGCAAAGAGAGGAGTTGGCTGGGGTACTGGAGGAGTTCGCAGCAGTATTCAGCAACCTTCCGGGACGGACGAGGCTGGCAGAACATCCCATCGAGTGTGGATCCGCAAGACCAATTAGGTTGGCCCCATACCGAATCCCTCATGCATACAGGAAGGCTGTACAACAAGAGATAAAGGAGATGCTGGAAGGAGGCATAATTGAACCTTCGGCGAGTGAATGGTCTTCGCCCATGGTGATAGTCAAGAAAAAGGACGGGGCCCTGAGGATCTGTGTGGACTACAGGAAACTGAACAGCGTCTCGCAGGTGGACGCCTACCCTATGCCCAGGATCGACGAAATACTGGGCCAGTTGGGAAAGCCACAGTTCATATCTACGATGGACCTGACGCGGGGCTACTGGCAAGTTCCGGTAGAGCAAAAGGCACGCCACAAGACAGCTTTTTCCACACCGTTCGGGTTGTACCAATTCAAGATGATGCCGTTTGGACTTCAGGGGGCTCCTGCTACGTTCCAGAGACTGATGGATCATGTGATCCGGGAAATGAATGGTTTCGCTAGCGCCTACCTGGATGACCTGATCATTTACAGTAGCTCCTGGGCAGACCACGTGAGTCACCTTCGTCGTGTGCTGGAGAGACTGGTGGGGGCGGGGCTGACGGTCAAGCTAAGCAAGTGCCAATTTGGTATGTCAAAGTGCACATATTTGGGGCATGTTATAGGAAGTGGGAGCGTGGAACCTGAACCGTCGAAAGTACTGGTCGTTAAGCGGTTTGAGGCTCCAAAAACAAAGACGCAGGTTCGAGCGTTCCTCGGCCTGACTGGATACTACAGACGGTTTATACCAAACTACGCAGCTGTGGCTCTACCGCTGACCGAGTTGACGAAAAAAATGGCACCCACAGACGTAACCTGGACAGCAAAGTGCGAGGCAGCATTTCAGGAGCTAAAGAGGCTACTGTGTTCTACCCCAGTGCTAGCGAGCCCTGACTTTGAGAAGCCATTTATCCTGCAGACTGACGCTTCTGAATATGGGGTTGGGGCAGTGTTAAGCCAACGGGATGCTCTGGGTTGTGATCACCCTATTGCTTATTTCAGTAGGAAGCTACTCCCTCGGGAAGTACGGTACTCCACGGTCGAGAAGGAGTGTCTAGCCATCAAGCTGGGCATGGAGACGTTCCGAGTATATCTCCTAGGCCGGAAGTTCACCGTGGAGACGGACCACCGATCACTGGTGTGGCTAAACAAGCTGAAGGAAAGCAACTCTTGACTAACTCGATGGAGTCTGGCTCTTCAACCCTTCAACTACTCAGTGGTGCACAGAGCTGGCCTCAGTAATGGAAACGCGGATGCACTCTCTCGTGTCAGCACGGTGACGGAGCATGATGGGGCAACAAACTCCTTTGTTGCTGAAGAAGGAGGGTGGAGTGTAAAGGAATGGGAACGAGGTGGACATGAGAACTTCATGTCTCCACAGCAGCCCTGAGAGAACGATCCTACCCAATGGGAAGACAGGGATTATGGACCAATGGCATGCGTTATTCACTAGTAGAAAATGCGCATGTTGTATGGAGTATGTATGAAAAGTGTTATCAAGAGACCTTCAACTGTGTTTGTGGTCAAAAACCCGGCGGCGGCTTACTGGTGCGCGCGGAATATCGTTACACACATTAAACCGGGTTTAAGTTATGTATGCAGATCAATGATGTCACATAGCTGTGTGGCCTGTGTTACACAACTTGATCACCCTTATGTTAGGAACATAGTGATCCTCAAGTAGTAATCTAATGATGTCCTTGCTGCCATGGATAATAAGTGTCTTGATCCCACTATTGTTAGGAACATAGTGATCCTCAAGTAGTAATCTAATGATGTCCTTGCTGCCATGGATAATAAGTGTCTTGATCCCACTATTGTTAGGAACATAGTGATCAATTAAAATTATTTTCTACGTATGCTTTGGTGGTTTATAGGAATCAGAGGCGATGGTGACGTAAAAAGTAAGGGAACAAGGCTTCTGGTTGAAATGGAATCTGAATGAAATAGACCAATATTCGCACGCACAGTTTAATATGACAACATGCTCCTATTATAGGTCTATTACATTATTCCTTTTCAGTCAGAAGGCTTGTTCCCTTGCTTTTTACATCACCATCGTCTTTGATTCCTTAATAAAACCAATCTTCTCGCATGTCATAGAGAATTATTTTATTAATTTTATTCTCATGCTTGAGTACGGATCTTTAAAATTGCATTTTATTCTCATATGAAATCATAGATGGCATAGTATCAGAACTAATAAATACTGCATTACACTATTACTTAATTGGTATTGCTTGGCATGCATCTATAACATACAGTTAGATGTACTGAAAATTATAGTGTGGATTTTGTAAATGTTAATGCATCTCAATCAATCTTTAAAATTTGCTAAATACTATTCATGATCAATGGTCTGTAACCTCTTTGAATTGAAGGATGAAAAAAGTGCAGCAGTGTTGTATTTCGATTGCAGTGTTGTATGTATGACTTCCACACACCTCCTAAGTATTTATGATACAGATTTCATAAGTGGTTCATAGATGCCAGCGAGGATTTGTAGTGTCACACTGCCTTACCAACTTGAGAATTATACTGTTCAAGTTAAATTGATTTTCAAACCTTCCTAGGTGCAGTTCATTTATTATCCTGATCTTTTGCAAATCTATTGCACGTTGCAATATAGTTGTATATTAAGGGGGAAGGCTCTACAGCACAAATATTGAAAAAAATGCAGTAACTATGTATAACTTGTGCGCATTGTTTTATAATGTTGTATTTCTAATTTCAGATAAACAAGAATGTTTTACGATAATCGATGGAAAGGCTGATGTGTTTAATATGCGAGAATATGGATTGCTCATATCTGTAAGCAAGAACTGCTTGCCTGAAAATGTCAAAGAATGTCTGTCACAGCTAATCTCACTACCAACATTCCTGTTCCATCTGGTTCATCTCTTGTCAGTGCTGTTTACCATATTACAACTACTCCATTCATTAAGTGTTTCAACCAACCTATTGAGACTTCTATGGTACTTTGTGCCAATGATATGAGCAAGCTTTCTTTTGTGTTTGCTAAAGAAACGCAATCCCGATTTGAATGCACTGAAGGAGGAACATTTGAGTCTGACGCAGAAACTGGTTTGAAGAACGGAAAGATACAAGTTAATAGTTTCTCTTATTGGGCCGTTGTCACATTTATCAAGGATTGGTGGATGGGAAAAGGCATTGTGTACTGCGGCAGTGTGTATTATGATGACTCTGGATTTCCAGAAAATCGAATAATCAGGTTTATTATCACTAAGGACTTGCCATTAGCCTCAACGGTAAGGACAGAAACGTCTAGTTTTAAATGTTGCAGACATAGATTTGACAGTCAATGCCTAATCGCCTATACAACTATTAGCTATAGGCACTAAATTGATCACCGAATTTGTACTTACCAAAACTTTCTTTCTTTTTCTAAGCTCATTAAAAAAGAAATTTCAACCAGCGAGAAAAAGAAGGCTGATATGACTGTAGAATTCAATGAACAAGAAATCAGCCTAGAAGGTGAAAGAATTCAAAATGGATGGGTCTTTGAACCTTGTGCTGAGGGTTCTTCAAAAGCAAGTTTTTTAGTCAGTTCTTTCATATTTATAGTTATGCCTTTCTTATAACAGATAACAAAAAAGGAAGTTGACGAATTTGGAGAAGGGAAGCGACTACCAGGATGCAGCTTTATATTGGATTGGAGTTCACATAATGATCTCAAACCTCGTTACCAAAACATTAATCTTTTAGGATCCAGAAGACCAGTGAGCATAAGAGTGGAATGTATTCGTGGTATGTTTGCTGGTAAATAAATACTTTTTTGTGAGTACCATCCTTTGCTGTGTTGAATTGCCATCATGATTGACAGGTAAAAACAGTTGCATCAATGTCATGAATGCGCCACAATCCACTCACAAACAACAATTTTAAATCAGTTGATACTATGGCATATTTTGAAAGTGATTACCATTATGCAGTACATACAGAGAGTACTTTGAGCATTAATTTCTGTCATATACCTCCCAGTAATAGCTATTCTGTGCTTGCTTGGAGGAAATTAAGATTTATAATGTCACTGTATTATCTAACCTTCTCAAAATCAGCCCAACACCTTGTAATTGCAAAGTCCAGTGTATGACATTTCATGGTAAGATGAAATTACAACTTTACATGGTAGGCCTATTTATACTTATACCAATGCATATGCAGTGAGGCATGCAATAGCATGAAATCTGTGTTGAATATTGATTCATGTATAACAAGGGATTAATCTCTTTGATTATAGGTAGGGGTGTAGTTGGAAGACAAATTGGAGGTTATGCAATTGGTGATGATTCTTCAATTGAGCTTGGTATGTACGGTACACTGTCCAATGTTGTTCTTTAAAAATCACACCCCTTGGCACAGGTGAAGATGACCTTGCTGATGTAATGGAGGATGTGATGGATATAGCAGCAAAATGGAGATCCTTGGGAGTGGCACGGAGGATTAAACCAACAAAGTTGGATAATATTTGCCAAAAGAACCATGCAGACCCTAATGGATGTCTCACTCATGTTCTTTTTACTTGGCTACAGCAGAGCTATGACTCCAAAAGATTTGGTCAGCCATCTTGGATCATGTTGTGCCAAGCTGTAGGCAAACCTGTTGGAGGTGATAACCCGGTATTGGCGAGGACGATAGCAGAAAAGCATGGTTTGACTTGGCTCTAAAGTACTTTATTTCGATCGAAATTTTACCTTCATGCTCTACCACAGCCATATATCTTGCACTTTAATCCAGGGGGGCATAGTATGTGGGAACTGAGGACATTTCAATTAGGGTATCAGCATCAACGGCACTAACTCTTATATACTGACAGTGAAGTTAAATTGAAACTTACCTCCATGGTGAAATATTGATCCCTCTGGCATAACTATTAATATGAAAGTACTAGCTAAAAACTTGCTTCTGAAGAGCCCTCAACACAAGATTCAAAGACCCATCCATTTTCACCTTCTAGACACTTATTTCTTTAAATTCAACAATCATATAATCCTTTTCTCACCGGTTGAAATTTCTTTTCTAACGAGCTTAGAAAAGAAAGATTATAAGTACAAATTTGGCGATCAATTTAGTGCCTATAGTGAATTAGCAATGAATTATTTGTATTGGCAATTAGGTATTGACTGTCTGTAACATTTAAAACTTGAATTTTCTGTCTTTACTTTTGCGGCAAATGGCAATCTCTTAGTGATTATAAACCTGATTATTCGATTCTCTGGAAATCCAGAGTCATCATAATATACCCTGCAACAGTACTCAATGTCATTTCACATCCACCAATTCTTGAATTATGGCAATTTGATCATATATAGATCAAATTCAAAATATATAAATCATGGATCCAAAGGGAAGTTGTAATTTATTGCATATTTGAATCACTAGTGTAATATTTGTACTGTTGAATATGTCTAGTCTCTCTGTCCTTCTCTGTCTGTCATTGTGCATGCTCTATAGATGACGTCATAGTTGCCAGTCAGTCTGTCCATCTGTGATTTCCTATATAAGTGTATTGCTTGTGTGAGTACAGAGTTCTTGAATATAGCCTGCTGCCCGTGATTGGGCTGCACCATCCAGTCTACTGACAATACGCGTGTAACGTGTACATTGGCGACACTACATTGGCGACGAGGGCAAAAACACATGGCAGTCCACGGCGCGGTGGGTCAGTTCAATGAAGATGCGGAAGAATGGCCGGCATACTGCGAGCGGCTGATGCACTACTTCACTGCAAACGACGTCAAGACGGACGAGAAACGTCGCGCTATCTTGCTCAGCGTCTGTGGAGCTCACATATATCAGCTGGTTCGCAGCCTGGTGTCTCCCGAAAAGCCGGCCGACAAGACTTTCGAAGAAATTGTGAAGTTGGTTCGTGACCATTTGACACCACCATCTTCGTGTACGTATCGTGCGACGGTTTTATTTCAACTCTCGTTTCCAAAAAGAGACTGAGACAGTGGGGCAGTTTGTCGCTGAGCTTCGCCGTCTCTCCGAGTACTGTGAGTTTGGGGGTTCGCTAGACGAGATGTTACGGGATAGGTTGGTGTGCGGGTTACGTGATGTTCAAGTCCAACGCAGGCTTTTCGCCGAACCGAAGCTAACATTCACGAAAGCGTTCGAGCTGGCACAGGCGGCCGAGCTCGCCGAGAAAAGTTCACAAGATATTTCAAGGGCGGGTACATCAGTCAACGCTCTGGAACCAAGGAGGGCGACAGCTGATCAAACGGCCGACCATCCTACTCCTTGTTTCCGTTGCGGAGGTAGGCACAGTGCTTCAAAATGTCGTTTCAGGTCTGTGGAGTGCCACAAATGCGGTGAAAAGGGGCATCTGGCAAGAACGTGCCGCAGCAAGGAACAAACAGTTAAAAAACAGTTCGGTAATAGAGCTGGGAAACAGTCGACAAATCTGCTCGCAGAGCCGTTAGAGAAAGACGAGGACGTGGAAGACATGTATACCTTGTTCAACGTGAGCAATGTTTCCTTAGCGCCGTTCAGAGTTCCAATGGAGATTAATAAGGTTAGTCTTGAAATGGAAGTTGATACAGGTGCGGCCGCGTCGGTTATCAGCGAGGTCACCTACAAGACGCTTTGGAAAGGAAAATGCAACGAGCGGCCTCCCTTGAAACACACCAATGCGTTGCTCCGTACCTATACTGGTGAAAGACTGCGAATTCTGGGACGAATTTCAGTGCAGGTGCGTTACCAGAAACAAGAAGCCAATCTGGGCTTACTGGTAATTGAGGGAGATGGGCCGTCCCTCCTGGGGAGAGATTGGATTGGTAAGTTTCGGTTTTCATCTTGTCTAAATCGCGGAATTTTCCATACCAGCAGTCAAAGCACCTTGCAGGAGATACTGGGCAAGCATAAAGAGCTATTCAAGGATGAGTTGGGTCTGCTGAAGGGCACTCTGGTCAAGATCCATGTAAACGAGACCGCTACTCCCCTCTTTTTCAAGCCGCGAGCTGTTCCATATGCTGTCAGGGAGAAGGTGGAAAAGGAGCTGGAGAGGCTCGAGAAACTAGGGGTGATTGAGGCCATACAATTTTCAGAGTGGGCCGCTCCTGTTGTACCGGTGGTGAAAGGTGACGGCAGCATAAGGCTGTGTGGCGATTATAAGTTGACGGTCAATCGTGTAGCTAATCTGGAATGTTATCCTCTTCCTCGCATAGACGATTTGCTGGCATCCCTGGGGAAGGGTAAAATGTTCTCGAAGCTGGACCTTGCAAATGCATATCTACAGTTGGCACTGGAGGACGAGTCAAAGAAATACGTCACGATTACGACACACAAAGGCCTCTATCGCTACAACAGACTACCTTTTGGTGTCGCATCGGCGCCAGCTATTTTTCAAAGGACAATGGAGAATCTGCTGAGGGACATAAGCAATGTGGTTGTTTATCTGGATGATATTCTCGTTTCAGGTTCAACTGAAGCTGAGCACCTTCACACGCTGGATCGTGTCATGTCGCGTTTGGAAGAGCATGGACTACGCTTAAAGCTCTCCAAATGCGTCTTCATGGCTCCTTCTGTTGAGTACCTGGGCCACCACATCTCAGCTGATGGCATTCGTCCAGCGGAAGGGAAGAAACGCGCCATAGAGGATGCTCCGAGACCTCAGAATGTTGGGCAGCTGAGATCGTTTGTGGGTCTCCTGAACTATTACGGCAAGTTTTTGCCCAACATGGCTGACATACTCGCTCCACTGTATAGGCTGCTCCGGAAGGGTGCTGCTTGGTGCTGGGAGGCAGAACAGGATGCGGCGTTCAACCATGCAAAGCAGCAACTGTCCTCCTCCAGCCTGTTGATCCACTTTGATCCAGAAAAAGAGTTAATCCTTTCATGTGATGCTTCACCCTACGGGCTTGGAGCAGTTTTGTCTCATCAGCTGAAAGATGGATCTGAGAGGCCGATCGCGTATGCGTCCCGTACCTTAGCACCTGCCGAAGCCAAATACTCTCAAATAGAAAAGGAAGGCTTAGCGATCGTTTTTGGGGTTAAGAAGTTCCATCAGTACCTTGTGGGCAGAAGCTTCACGATTTACTCCGATCATAAACCACTACAGTATCTCTTCAGTGAGACACGCCCTGTACCACCGATGGCATCATCAAGAATACAACGGTGGGCGTTGACTTTAAGTGCCTACAATTATCGTATTGTGTTTAAGTCTGGTGATTCTCAAGCAAATGCCGATGCTTTCAGTAGATTGCCACTTAGTGAGAGTACTGCAGATGTGCCTGTTCCCGGGGACACCATATTCATGTTGGAAACGCTCAGAACAGGCGACTCTCCTGTGACCGCTGCCGAAATAAAGTCCTGGACGGATAAAGATCCTATTCTGTCCCGTGTCAGAAACATGGCTTTGACTGGATGGCAGGCTCACGCTAGTAACGATGCGACTTTTCGTCCATACAAGCAGAGAGAATGCGAGCTAAGCGTGCAGGATGGGTGTGTATTGTGGGGGCATCGCGTAGTTATTCCGCCTGCTGGGAGAGAGGCTGTGATGCGTACTCTGCATGATGCTCACCCTGGGATCACGCGTATGAAGGGACTAGCTAGAAGTTTTGTTTGGTGGCCTGGGATTGATGCTGACTTAGAGGGCAAAGTAAAAGGTTGTCAAGCTTGTCAGGAACATGGTAAAGCACCTGCGGTGGCCCCCTTGCACCCGTGGGAGTGGCCAGCCAGACCATGGTCTCGACTTCATTTGGACTTTGCAGGCCCGTTTTTGGGAAAGATGTTTATGGTCGTTGTGGATGCGCATTCAAAGTGGTTAGATGTAGCTGTGGTAACAACACCTTCTTCTCAACAGGCCATTAAAGTATTGAGAAACCTTTTTGCCACGCATGGTCTACCAGAAATGATGGTTTCAGATAACGGTTCCGCATTCACTAGTGCTGAGTTCCAGACATTTGTTAAAAGGAATGGCATCAGGCATGTGAGAAGTGCTCCTTATCATCCATCATCTAATGGACTAGCTGAGAGAGTGGTCCAGACCTTCAAGGAGGCCATTTTGAAAACTACTGGAGATCTGGATACAAGGCTGGCCAGATTTCTATTTCAGTATCGGCTTACACCACACACAACAACTGGACTTTCACCTGCGGAGATGTTGTTGGGTCGGCGGCCACGATCCCACCTGGACCTTTTGCATCCAGACATCTCACCCAAGGTGACTCAAAGACAGGAGCTGCAGAAGGAAGCCTATGATCAACATGCCAAGTATCGCAAGTTCCAGAATGGGGATTTGGTGTATGCACGTAATTTTCATGGTTCTCCCACATGGGTCCCAGGAGTGGTCACCGCTATGTCTGGTCCTGTGTCCATGGTGATACAGCTGGAGGATGGTCAAGCTGTGCGTCGTCATACAGACCATGTAAAGGCTCGGTCACCCACACCTGAGCCGCAAGTCCCTAAGAAGACTACAGCAGCACAGCAGGATGAAGTAGTTGACCTTCCAGACATTCAGGAGGAGGCTGCAACAAGAGATGAGGAAAGACCACCCATGGTTGACATCTCAGTACCTCTAGCTGATGCTGTAATCCAGGCAGTTCCTGAACCCATTCCAAATCCAGTTCCACTCCGTCGGTCTACCAGGGACCGACGCCCACCTGATCGTTTGTAGCAGCAGCCTTTGCAAGGAGGGAGGAAATGTAATATTTGTACTGTTGACTATGTCTAGTCTCTCTGTCCTTCTCTGTCTGTCATTGTGCATGCTCTATAGATGACGTCATAGTTGCCAGTCAGTCTGTCCATCTGTGATTTCCTATATAAGTGTATTGCTTGTGTGAGTACAGAGTTCTTGAATATAGCCTGCTGCCCGTGATTGGGCTGCACCATCCAGTCTACTGACAATACGCGTGTAACGTGTACATTGGCGACACTACAACTAGTTTATGAAGTAATAATATGCATCATATCTGTAGCTGCCATGACTGCCATGTCTATTTTTACATCATTGCTACCACTTTCCACAATCACTGCAATACCTGTACAAAAGGTTGAAAAAATACAGGAATCCAGAATATTTCAAGAAATATCCATGGAGCACTGCCATCAGGGCTCTGTTCCCCTTTTGGTAACAAGCAATAAAAACATTCTCTATTAGAAAAATGTGGTGGTCTCTCTCTCTCTCTCTCTCTCTCTCTCTCTCTCTCTCTCTCTCTCTCTCTCTCTCTCTCTCTCTCTCTCTCTCTCTCTCTCTCTCTCTCTCTCTCTCTCTCTCTCTCTCTCTCTCTCTCTCTCTCTCTCTCTCTCTCTCTCTCTCTCTCTCTCTCTCTCTCTCTCTCTCTCTCTCTCTCTCTCTCTCTCTCTCTCTCTCTCTCTCTCTCTCTCTCTCTCTCTCTCTCTCTCTCTCTCTCTCTCTCTCTCTCTCTCTCTCTCTCTCTCTCTCTCTCTCTCTCTCTTTCTCTCTCTCTCTCTGAAGCTGCAAAATCGTATCCACAAGCCACTTTTATAGCATTATCTTTATCTCTCCACTTTTTTAGAGCCAGTGTCGTATACTATTCTTTTGATCGCTTGGAAGTTGGCAACACACATTCCCCAGCACAACATTTCACACTAATTATCACAAAACAACATACATGCGGCGGGCGCCCAGTGTCCCACAAGTGCAAGAACTAGCTATAATTTCACAATAACTGCATCCGATCTGATTGCATCATGCGTGAACCGGTACATGTAATCAGTATAGAAATCCTGCACTACCACAGCATCTGATGAGGTCTACACATTTCTGAACATGTGTGATTAAAATGACCCCTCCCTCTTGAGGACCATGACATGTGAGAGTGAGTTTACCCCACTGTCTGACCAAGGTAAGCGATGTTCTGGTGATCCTGCACCACCACAGCATCTGATGAGGTCTGTCACACATTTCAGAAGGCACTCAAAAGTGAAACACATGCAAACTACAATACGGCTTATAAAATGCATTTTTGACTCTAGGGTGAGGATTATGCAGCTACCAGAAACTGTTCTTTCCTGTACACAAACCAAATCATTGGAGTCTACTGGTAAACCTCTGTTTGTACCAGAGTTCAAAAGGTGATAACAACTGATGATAAAATACTAGGTAGCCCATCCACAAGCTCAATTCATTCAAAGCTTTGATTCAATGCACTGTTCTGATGGTGATGCTGTTAACTGGATTTGGTAAGCTAGTGGCACAAAATTCTTAATGTTTTCCATTCAGTAAAACATTTCTATGCTATATAGGCTGCATCTTTGCAATGAAATGCAACATAGAACGAAGTTATACCTCAGTCATTTAGACTGGAAGTATTCTGATTCAATAGTATTCAGTGCCTTGCACGGAGTTGTAATGTACTCTAATAAAAAAGAATGTGGATACAGTCATCATCAGCATCAATGGCACTAAATAAAGATCTTCTGTAGAACCAGTGCAAAGAGCAGGGGGCCCAGGGGGTAGTCTTGTTGGACACCTGTTTCTGAGAAGGTGAGACCCATGGGGTGCCACAGCAAGGGATGAGCAGCATAGCACCATGTGGCCCAAGGTAAAAGCTCAGGGAAATGGAGAGCACATTGATATATGTTCCATAACAATACTATAAATGTGCTAACCTGCAAACTACTACACTAAAGATACATATTAATGCATAATAATTGGTGTGGCCTTACAGTCAAGTTAACCTAGACAGGATGGCTCTGCAATTGGCTCTCACTAAGGCCAACCCTAGGCGGCTGTATAGCCCAAAGATGGTCTTGGATCTGTGTTCGCTTAGCCTGGTGGAAAGGTGACATGCAAGCTTAGAAAAGGCCGCCACTGCTGCAGCACCCCAACACCCATAAGTCTCGACCACAAGTGGGATGCAGACCCAACCTAATTCCTCACACTTTCTATCATTGGTGATGTGCTTTCTGTTCTCGGCCACAAGGGCTGCTGAACCCGTCGTCATGCTCACTTCTAGCAAAACACTCGAATGTAGCGTGGACGTGACGGACATGTCAAAGGCAGCAGGTTTGCCAAGGTCCCAGTTAGGGACAAGAACATCTGCACGGTGGGATTGTGAATTGGACCGAGCCCCATAGCCCATCTCCAGACGTGGACCCAGGCAAGCACGTTGGCAGAAGTCTAAATCTACATCCCAGAGCTTATTATGGCGTGAAACCACATCCCCTCCATGCTTACTACTAAGGGGGTGATGGCCAAAGTCATCCAACACAAAGAAAGGAGTGAGGGCAACTTTGGCCTTGGACCACCGGGATACCCAACCACCACTTTAGTGCCACTTGAAACTATGCAGGCTCCAAGTGGAGGTTGTCGAGGGGAGGGAGGGACGGACAGCCAGGCAGAGGTGTGGGGGGAAGAGATGGACAAAAGACGAGCCCTGTCAGTCAAGGTTGCGCTGTGAAAAAGGTTACTGAACTGTCGGTCTTCAATTCTTAGAAGATAAAACCTTCTGTGAAAGAGAGGAATTGCCTATGACTCAGGGGTGAGAGAATCCCGGGAGTCCACAAGACTATTGTAAAAGTGGACTGAAGAGGACAGACACTTACCAGACGAAGGGGAAAGGCCTGAAGACTGAAATGAAGCTATGTATGCTGCAGGGGAATGGCAAGATAGGTGCCGAAGCCCTAAGCCCCTCCCCCTCTCCCTCTTTAAGCTAAGTTGTGCCTGCTGCCAGGTGGAGGCAGAAGCATCCACTGCAGTACATTCCGAGATAGATTGCTGCACACGATCATCAAACAGGACAAAGGCCTCCTTAACTAGGAGAGGTGGAGTATTTCTAGATAGGTGCACCAGTCTATAATAGCTCCCACATTGTCTAAGAAGAAGTAGGGCTACCTGGGGGTTGATGGAACCCACAGCTTCTAACTGCAGAAGTAACTTGGAAGCCTCTGACTGCTTCTGGGCTACAAACTTTGCGCAAAACACAAGGTCACCTATGGGAGCCCCCAGGATCTCAAAGTGGGTCACATTGGATCGCTTTATCTCATCTGGGAAGGAAGTAAGATCACTTAAACTGAATAATTCACACTTGGCAATATTGATGTAAAGGCCAAGTGGTGGTCCATGGTCTTGGATGATGGCGAGAACACGAGCAATGGCTGTAATGGGGCCAGCAACAACACCATCATCAATGTACCATTTGTGAAACAATAGGGATGCACAGTCAGCATCCTCCGCAATTGCTGAGACTACCTGTTGCAATACTAGACATAATAGAAAGGGGACCTGGGGGATTGCCTTGTTGCACACCTATTTCTGAGGAAATAGTACCCATAGGGTGCCACAAGGCAGGATGCTGACCATAGCACCATGAGGACCATGGGAGTAGTTCTGGGAAGTGAAGGCCACAGGCATCGAGGACTACCTGTCTGGATACCCGATTGAAAGCATTGTTTAAGTCAATCTTCAGGACTGCAAAGTCTGCATCATGCCAATGTTCATCCACACAGTTTCTCAGACCATGAATTATCTTCTCTGCACCTATTGGACAAGTTATCCCAAGCTAAAGAAGAGTCAGGAAGTCATGAGCCTTTTCCTTGGTGATCACATATAAGCATTTCCCAGCCAGGTGCCTAATGGATTCTCCAACTGCAATGGGCTGGATTTCTTGGGGACAGTTGGGTTTGTTCTTTTCCAAAGCCACCAGGTTACCCTTTGCAAGGAACCTAGCCACTTGTACAGGAATCTTGCCAGAGATAAGTAAATTGACCATATCCCTAAGCACTGCACAGATCGGGAACTGAAGGGGAACCTCTGCTGCTTCTATCAGGTGATGTATGCGAAGACCTGAGGGGCCACACGCTGTGTCCTTCGGAAAGGAGTGCAAAAGGGCCATGATATCAAAGTCTGGTGGAAGGCAAGGGGCAGCTGAGAGAGGTGCCGTGGGAGGAGTTGGGGGGTGCTTTTTATTATTATTATTATTTTCAAAACAACAAATTATTTCAATACACCACATTAAACACTACACATCTATATCCCCCACCCAAAACAATAATATTATTACACTATTCACAAAAAATTTAAACACCTAGCCTACCTACAAATTATGTGTATTCTGTATCTAATTATTATTTTATTTATTATAATAACACTTTATACATACGATACATACATTATAGTACACATATGTCACAAATTTTATTTTTCACTAAAGGGTAAACCTGCACCATCATCCATACTAGTCCCAGATCTCCATTTTTTCCTGCTGCATAAATTGGTTGTTCTGAGAGTGACAAAACGCTATTCTGGCCCGGACCCAGCCTATCACTTCACTCAAGGATTATATATAAGCAATTACGCTTGATCAAAACATTTGCTTCACGACCTAAAACCCCATCTACTGAAACAGTAAAAGGAGGTTGCACGCCTTGTTTGAACAACTTCTATATTTCTTCTTCTTCTCTTGTTCAGCTGTTTATTATTTTTTATACGCATGGATACAATCTTATAATAATAATAATAATAATATAAAACCTTTACAATCACTGACAACAAACATGCCATAGACACCCTAAACCCTACCCCCACACCAATTCACACTGTGAAGGCTATCTTCAGCCCATGTCCTCTGCATGCTGAAACCTTGACCAGGAGAGCAAGGCTATAGCATTGCAACGAACTAAGGTGAGGTTAAGCCTCTGGTAAAATGTTTGTGATGGCCTTTGACTTGCTGCACTGCAGCTGCAGGGCCAGGCAGGCTGCCAGATGAGAGACTGAGCACTGCGCTTCTTCACCCCAACAACCATAGGTCTCTACTGCCAAGGGGACACAGACCTAACCTAGCTCTCTGCACTTCTGATCATTGGCCATATGTTTGCGAGCTTTGGCATTACCAGCTGCTGACCCACCTGTAGCTCCCACTTCATTCAGTGTCTTGGAGTTAAGCGGAGAGACGACGGTTAAATCAAAAGCAGCTGGCTTGCCACTCAACCAGTTGGGTACCAAGATGTCTGCTGGCCGGCTATGTGAACTATCAGATCCTGACCCATGGCCTACTTCAAGTTGCCCACCCAGAAAAGCCCTATGACAGAATTGGGCAACAACATCCCTCAGGGCATTTTGGCACACAACAAAAATCACCACCCCTTTGCACATCACAGCATGATGCCCAAGAGGATCCAGCTGGTGGTCAGGGCAGTAAGGTCAATGGTCAATGTATCTGTGGCGATGTGTCCATCCCAAGCAACCATTTTAAGGCAGCCTGGAACTCTTCTGGCTCCAAGCTAAGATTAAGTCCCTTTGATGGTATAACAGCTAGCCAAGATGAAGCATGATGTGAAGAAACCGATAGCAGATGGGCACAGTTGGCTGGAGATGAGGTGAGGTACAACTGGTCAAATTGATGGTCATCAATCCTGCTAGATAAATACTTTTGACTGAGGCCAGAGTCAAGCAAAGACTCAACTGAGACTGAACTTGCAGGAGGAACCAAGCTATTCTATGTGGTAATGGCTTGCAGAGTGAACTCACCACAAGGTTCTGCACAACCAGCTTTGATAATCAAATAAGCAGCTGAACAATGTACTGAGGCCTAGCCCTGAAGCATCAATTGCAACACAATCAGTGAAGTATCGACGAACCTCCTCATCAAACAATGCTACGCCTTCAGACACGAGAGAAGATGGCGTGGAGTGAGCTAAATGAACCAGCATACAAAATGAGGCACAATGATGCAAGAGGAGAAGTGCAATTTAAGGATCTAAGGCTCCCACCTCCGACAGCTGGGACAGCAACCTGACTGCCTTGGCCTGCTTTTGAGCCACGAATTTGGCACAAAATATGACATCTCCAATAGGAGCACCCAGGATCTCAAAGTTACCTCTTCAAGTTAGCCGGAAAGCCATCCAAGTCACTTTGAGAATAACCTCACACTTGTTAGTGTTGATCCTTAGCCCCCAACGATGGGGGGGGGGGGGGGGCAACCTGCTGAATGAGGAGAATAGCTCGATTTACTGCTGCTTTAAGACCTGCAAGAGTACCATCATCAAGGTACCACATGTTAAACAAAAGCTCAGAACACTCGCTATCAGAAGCTATAGATTGAACAAGTTTATGCAGAACTAGAGAGAACAGGAGAGGACCCAAATGGTCTCCCTGCTGAACTCCTTGTTCAGACCCAAGAGCGCCCGTGGAATTCCACAAGGTGGGGATGTTGTCCATAACACCAAAAAAAAACCCACCTGGAAAGATCAGGGAAGTAAGTTGCACACTCCTCTAAAAGGGCTTGTCGTGATACCTCATTAAAGGCATTCCTAAGGTCAATCTTGTAGGCAATAAAATCATCCTCCCAATGTTCCAAAATACAGCGACGCAGACCATGTACCAACTTTTTAGCCCCTGCTAGACAAACCACCCCAAGCTGGAAAGGGCCAAAAATTCAGATGCTTTGACTCTAGAGATGATGCAGAGACATTTTCCTGTTAATTTTCTCAGTGCCTCTCCAACAGCAATCGGGCATATGTCCAGTGGAGACCCCTTCTCACTTTTAATCAAGGTCGTGAGTAAGCCACCAACAAGAAACTATTATTATTATTTTATTTTATTTATTTTTTTAATTGTATGAATTTTTTTTATTGACAACAGAATACAGTTACAGCAGGATAAAAGGACAAACACAATTACATTATTATAAGTATAACTAACTTTCATTAGATGCCGCTAACAAACCTACAGTTCTTCTAACTTATCCGGACATTTTCTCTCCCCATGATGGCCCTAGCCACTGACCTCACCAGTGACATGTTGAGGTGGCCATAGATGTCACTCAGCATTTTGGGTTTGGGAATGGCCTGGCCGATGGCAAGTAGAGAGGCAAGACGGGAAAAAACACTCTGGGCCTCCTTCCCCCAGTTACCGTATGTTTCTACAGCTAGGGGGATACATGTCCACCCCAACTCCAGGCATCTGGTGTCATTGGCCACATGCTTTCTAAGTTCAGCAGTATAGGCTGCTGCTCCCACAGATGTACTGGCATTGTTGAGGGTTACTGGTGTAAGGGGTGAAGCAACAGTAACGTCAAAGGCCGCAGGCTTTCCTCTATCCCATCCCTGAACAAGGACATCCGCAGGGCGAGAGTTAACATGGTCCCTAGCTAAGCCATACCCAACATTATTATTATTATTATTATTAATGCATCGCATCATTACATGACACACAAGAAACAATAAAGGAAACAAAGTCGACCAGTGATGACCAATGAAGGTCCAGCTCTTGAGAGCAGAACTCTTGCACAGGACCTCACCAAAGTGAGACTGAGTATGCCATAAATGGCAGCAATGGCCTGGGACTTGGTGCACCTCATAGGTATGGCCAGATTAGTGGCAAGACATGATAGTATTTCCCTGGCTTCAGCACCCCAGTAACTATAAGTCTCCAATGATAGTGGAGTGCATTTCCAGCCCAACTCGGAGCACTTTGGGTCATTCAAATCATGCTTGCGACACTCCTCCACTAAAGCTACAGACTCTGCCATCCACTCCCATTTCAGACAAAATAGAAGGGCTTAGCAGTGAGGACATCTGCTGGTCTAGTGTTTGTCATGCCCAAAGCCACTGCCAACCTTGACTTGGGCAGATACATTAGCTCACCTACAACACTCCACAAACACATCACGGAGTTTATTGTGGTGGGAAACCACATCACCCCCATGCTTGCAGGTAATGGCATGGTGGCCCAAGGGATCCAAGGCAAGACTTGGGCAGAAGGTGCAGTTGAGGCCCTGAGCCATATCCATATACCCATGCAGCCACCATTTTAAGGCAATTTGTAATTCTGGAGGGTCCATGTGCAGGTTAAGACCTGGTGAGGGAATAACTGAAAGCCAGGCTGCAGTATTGGGAGAAGAAACTGATAGCAAACGTGCTCTGTCAGGTAAGGATGAATTGTCAAAAAGAAGCTTACATTGGTGATTCTTAATCTTACAGACAGAGCATGCTAATGGCACGGTGAGGAGACAATGTCATCTAGGATGATTGCACTGCATCAGCAGGTGGAATGAGTGCATTGAAGAAGTCCACTGAAGTGAACAGGTGGAACATAGACACTGAACACTGCTCAGATGCACTTACAGATGAAATGTAGGCTGCTGCTGCATGCTGAGTGGAGTGAAAGGCTACGTAGACCCAGCCCACCTCTGCTAAGAGAGAGTTGAGCCTGTTGCCAGGCGTTGTCAAATACATCTACTGCAGTGCATTAAGCAAAAGCATGATGAATGTCATTATCAATCATTTGCAGTGCATCAGCCATAAGTGAGGGAGGTGTAGAACGAGCAAGATGTACCATCTTACCGAAACTGCCACACTGACAAAGGAGTAAAAGTGCCACTTGAGGAACCACAGAACCAACATCCTCCAACATGTGCAGAAGCCCCTGAGCCTTTGCACGTTTCTGAGATGCATATTTGGCACAGAAGACAAAGTCACCAATTGGAGCACCCGGAATTTCAAAGTTGAGATCTTTCGAAGACTTCATCTCGGATGGGTAGATACTCAAATCGCCTGTACTGTATATTTCACATTTAGAAGTGTTAATGAAAAGACCGTTAGGAGGACCAAGGTCTTGAACTATGGAGAGTGCACGTAACACTACCAGTTTGGGACCTACTATGGAGCCATCATCAAGTTACCACATATGGAACAACTCTGGACAGTTGCTGGCTTATGCAGAGACTACTCTGTGCAGCACAAGCGAGAATAGCAGTGGCCCCAGTGGATCTCCTTGCTGGACACCAGATTCTGAAGAACCAGTGAATATAATTAATTTTATTCTTATTATTATACTGGTAATACGCTTGTACTGACTACCCAATCAGCACAACTGTTATTGTGCAACTCACAGCTAATATGTATAAAGCTAAAGTTGTGTGTTTTTGGAACATCCTATTTCGTAGCTTTGATGCTGTGTACTGTGATGGGATGGCACGCAGATCACATGACGCATGAAAAACGTCTATTGCTTTTTTTTTAAAACTTTATACACGATTTTATCTGCTTTATTGCATAACACTTATTCATGTATGGCTCACAGCGCACTATTAACATCAATCAAACAATGTTTATTATTAAACCCGTCCGTCACCTGTCTTGTGGGCGCGGCTACTCAATGTGACCGAGTTATTGCGCTATGAAGGTTGCCATAGCTGTTCTGTATGTCTGCAGCTTGGCTCTCTATGGATCTGCTGTCAGTGTCTTGGCATCCTACCAAGAAGCGAACTGCACACAGGTTGAGGCCTCGGGAAGCCTGCAGGACGTGTTGGTTAATATCAGCCTTACAGAGCAGCCGCCCACCAATACCTGCGTACAGGTCAACATATCTCCCGGGAGCTACGTGATTTCGCGGGTACTAAATATCTTCCAGAACGTGGCCTTGCGGGGTGTGGGTGGAGATGTGACTGTTGCCTTCAACGCTACCAAACCAGCCGGATATCAGGCCGGTGATCCTTTTTACGTGTTGCTGGTCCGAGATACCTTCTTCGCGTCACTCAGCAACATCCGCTTCGCCAGCAGCACCGGAATCATTGCCTTTGAGAACGTCACCGAAGTGCGTATTACCAACTGCACATTCAGGTCAGTACTGACGCAGACAGGAAGCCTATAGATATTGCATACATCACTGAGCCTGATTGGTCATCCAGTTACAGCCGTCTGGGATTTGTAATGAATAAGTTACTAGCTGGGATATGTTTCTAATACGAGTAGTACGTTCGGATGGTATACATGTACACTTTTTAAATACTGCTCCGCGGTTCTCAGTAGCTGCGCAAAGAAGTTATACAACTTAATGTCGAAGTTATAGTATATCAGCTAATGTTTTCATTTGCGAAGTCTTTACTTCCTCTATGTTCCACATCCAGAATATAGTGCTGGCATGTTGCAATGCACTACATACAGGGAAGCATGCTAACAAAAAATATGTGAAATAGACGAAGTAAAAGACTTCGCAATTGTAAACACAGCAAGACCGATCTAACCGTCTAAATGTGATCGCGTAAAAATCATGCAATTGCACGCCTTATTTATCGCTATAGGCTGCTAAAGAACACCCGCGAAGGTTTTTAATTTTTTTTTAATGGCATACAACGTTATGCCATGCAGCCATGCAGAGTAAAGTACTAGTGTATTCTCATTCTCCTACATACACGCATGCGCAGTATGTACTATAAGTAACCCCGACATTAAGTTGTATGGCTTCTTTGCGCAGCTACTTCACCGAAGGAGCAGTGGACATCTACAACTGCGGCTACCCGACCATCACAAACTGCAACTTCCTAAGCAACGGACCTGCCTCGGTCATCAAACCGGAGATCTACAGAGGCCATTCCGCGGGTCTCTCCGTGGCCTTCAGCCTCGCCAGCCCCCTCGGCTACAACCCCCGCGTGAACATCACGAGCTGCACCTTCTTGAACAACACCGTGGACACTCGCACCACGGTGCTGTTCACCACCACGAGGGCGATCCAAAGCAGGGTCTTCCCGGGACGCGGGGGCGGGGCTGCCATCCTCGTCGACTCCATTCATGCGTGGGTGGACAGCTGCATTTTTGCCGACAACTACGCTTCGTCCCTCGGCGGTGGTCTGTATACTCTCCCCGACGGGATTTCTAACCACACGATCGTGATCAGCAGGAGCGTGTTCGCCAGAAATAGATGCACGGGGGCCGCCGGGGGGCTCTTGGTCGGGTTCATAGATCCCGGAAGTCTGACGAGGTCCCACTCTGTGCTCGTGTACAACTCCCAGTTTACGGAAAACTTCGGGGCAATAGGCGGAGCTATATTTATATCGATAACCGGTAAGCGCTGCGGGACTTTACTTCGCATGTTTACGAGGGTCATATTGTTCTGTTGCAGGTTACAGCCCTATCATTCAGGGCATAGTGGGAAACTATGCCCTCTTTGATAACTGTACTTTTCGCGGGAACGCTGCCGTCACCTTTGGAGGGGCAATCGCTGTGTACTCGCTGATAGTACTGGACCACAGAGAGAGGGTTAAACCTATGGACGTGTCCAACTGGTACGTGTGTGTGTGTGTGTGTGTGTGTGTGTGTGTGTGTGTGTGTGTGTGTGTGTGTGTGTGTGTGTGTGTGTGTGTGTGTGTGTGTGTGTGTGTGTGTGTGTGTGTGTGTGTGTGTGTGTGTGTGTGTGTGTGTGTGTGTGTCTGTGTGTGTGTGTGTATGTGTGTGTGTGTGCTTGTGTGTGTTTGTTGCATGTGTGTGTGTGTGTGTTCGTAAGTAGTCATAACACAATACGACTGATGAGTTGTTGAATTAAGATTGTAACTCTGCTCAGTTTCAATGATCGACCATTGATCATATTGCAAGGCCGCAGATGAGGTGGAGCTTGGCCCCCCCCCCCCCCCCCACCACAACATTTTTGTATCTGACAATTATTAAGTATTATTATTATTATTAAACGAATATTAGTGACACAATGACTCACCCCCCCCCCCCCTCCACAAACTATGGAAGTTATCTAAAGCCCTGTATTGGATTTGAAACAGCTATGTGATAACTATTGCATGTGGTACCCCAAATTATTAGCCACATACTGTTAATTAACTGATCATTATTAGAATGTGAAGTTATGGTGACAAAAGATTTATTAACTTATGCATAAATAGATTGTGATATAATTTCTTTACCGCATTACACACGCATGAGACCATTGTGAAAAATGTCTTAATAAGCACATGACAAGAAGAAAAAAAAACATAATGACTGAAATATATTCATGAGGTAGATGGCATTAGTCAATGTCAGTAGTGGTGACTGCACAAATTGTATGTTCCAAAAGTTTGTTCCAGAGGAACAGTGTGCCTAACAGCGGAGGGGTGGTGGGCGTGGCTTATTACGCTGCTCGCTTCATTGGAGAAAACGTCTTCGTCCAAAATGAGGGAACGTCAATAACGGTGAGCTGGGGAGGAGGGGGAAGTGGGCGTTGTAATAAGGTGGTTATTGCGCAACCAGGTGCTGGGTTCAAAGGTCACTGTGACGGATGGAAGCCTATTGCAATTTACTGAAAACATGAACACAGGCACAGGGGGAGCCTTGTATCTGGTGTCCCTGGGACAGGTCATTATTGGAGATGGTGTTCGCATAATATTCACTGGAAACACAGGAAGGTGATGGTCTGAATGGTCTTAGCCCCGCCTACGTCAGCTCCCTGGCCCCACCCCACATCTACCTCAGCTCCCTGGCCCCACCCCCACCCCACTGCACGTTCACCACTCGAGGCCCCAGCCCTATTTCTGGCCCCACCTCCTATTCTTGGCCCCACCCCCGCATGATGGCCACACCCCACGTTCACCACTTCTGGTCCCACCCCTATATCTTTGCCCCACCCCCTTCATCTGTGTAGTTGAATATGTATGTTATCTCTCCTCTTCAGTTTTGGAGCCTCCATTGTAGTGGAAGGGTTCATTCCTTCTCTCTATCAGCACATTGTCAACAACTCCTTGTGTTTCATCCAGCATGAACTTGTAGGGGTTTATCCACCTGACTGGAAGGGGCGCAATGTGAGTGCTGCCGATGGGTGTGGCCAAGGGGTGTGGTTTGATATGCCATGGGCTGTGGTATGATATGTCAAGGGGTGTGGCCAAAGGGTGTGGCCAAGGGTGGCTGTACCAAGGTTGGCCGCCAAGGTTGCAGTCAAATACAGTGTGGAGTATATTATAGTCAGTAGTAGGAGGCGTAGATGACAAGGTGGTGAAGATGACTAGATGAGTAGGTGGTATAGATGAGTAGGTGGTATAGATGAGTAGGTGGTATAGATGAGTAGGTGGTATAGATGAGTAGGTGGTATAGATGAGTAGGCGGTAAGATGAGTAGGTGGTATAGATGAGTAGGTGGTATAGATGAGTAGGTGGTATAGATGAGTAGGTGGTATAGATGAGTAGGTGGTATAGATGAGTAGGTGGCATAGATGAGTAGGTGGTATAGATGAGTAGGTGGTATTGATGAGTAGGCGGTAAGATGAGTAGGTGGTATAGATGAGTAGGTGGTATAGATGAGTAGGTGGTATAGATGAGTAGGTGGTATAGATGAGTAGGTGGTATAGATGAGTAGGTGGTATAGATGAGTAGGTGGTATAGATGAGTAGGTGGTATAGATGAGTAGGTGGTATAGATGAGTAGGTGGTATAGATGAGTAGGTGGTATAGATGAGTAGGTGGTATAGATGAGTAGGTGGTATTGATGAGTAGGTGGTATTGATGAGTAGGCGGTAAGATGAGTAGGTGGTATAGATGAGTAGGTGGTAGAGATGAGTAGGTGGTATAGATGAGTAGGTGGTATAGATGAGTAGGTGGTATAGGTGAGTAGGTGGTATAGATGAGTAGGTGGTATTGATGAGTAGGTGGTATTGATGAGTAGGTGGTAAGATGAGTAGGTGGTATAGATGAGTAGGTGGTATAGATGAGTAGGTGGTATAGATGAGTAGGTGGTATAGATGAGTAGGTGGTATAGATCAGTAGGTGGTATAGATCAGTAGGTGGTATAGATCAGTAGGTGGTATAGATCAGTAGGTGGTATAGATGAGTAGGTGGTATAGATGAGTAGGTGGTATAGATGAGTAGGTGGTATAGATGAGTAGGTGGTATAGATGAGTAGGTAGTATAGATGAGTAGGTGGTATAGATAGTAGGTGGTATAGATGAGTAGGGAGGACATTTAGTAGGTGGTATAGATGAGTAGGTGGTGAGATCCAGACACAAAAGAATGCTCAGGTTATTGTAAATGAATTTTTATATATTCTTTCAGCTATAATGTCCATCCATCCTCAAATGCACACACACACACACACACACACACACACACACACACACACACACACACACACACACACACACACACACACACTTTCCCTCAAAGATTTCTCTTACCTTCAATGACAATGTTGCTTCAGTTGGTGCTGCTTTCTATGTGGAAGACATTGGCTCTTGCTCCGTCAGTACTGCGGTTTACAACACCGAACTTGTCTTCACACAAGATTTTGCAGTCTACAGGTACTCCAAATAAAGAACACTTGCTGTGACAAAGATTTTAACCCTCTGAATACATGCATGTTACCAGTGGCAACAAAAACACAGATCACTCTGGCGATGAGTACAATCCAAAATGGAACGTGCAAACCCCTCCCATCTCCCTCCAAGTCATCAACCAATCAGTACGCTGCCGCATGTAGACGATTTGGTTAAAACCTGTCACCACCCCTCCCTCCCCCCATCCACACACTACACATAGCAGCTGGAGGCTTACCCTGGTGAGAGAGTGAGGGTGCATGTGTCTGCACTTGACCAGTTCAGCAATCCTGTGTCGGCCCTCCTGAGGCTGTCCAATGATGAAGGAAGGGTCACATGTGACTCCATGCAGGTGAGTTGGCAACATTTTTAGAGTGTGTGTGTGTATGTGTGTGTGTGTGTATGTGTGTATGTGTGTGTGTGTGTGTATGTGTGTGTGTGTGTGTGTTTATTTTTGGATGTGATGTGTGTATCTTTATTGGAATGTGATATGATGTGTGGGTGGGTAGCATGTGTCTTGGGTGATCTCATGTATCCTTCCCTGTGTTCACACACGCTAGCTGTCCACCATAGTTGAGCAGTACCACTTTCAGCCCAGCCTTGTGCTCTATGACCAGCTGTCACAGGCTATGTTTGACACCACTGTGGTTGCCACGGGCGCTGCTGCTGATCCCGGGACGGTGCTGATAGTGGCCGTACGACAGACGGTGGGTGCAGAGGGATAGTGAGGGGGAGGGGGAGGAGGGATAGTGAGGGGGAGGGGGAGGAGGGATAGTGAGAGAGGTTGAGGACCAGTGACAGGGGGGTGAGGAGGGGTAGTGAGGGAGGGGGAGAAAGGATAGTGAGGGAGAGGGAGGAAGGATAGTGAGGGAGAGTAGGGGTGCAAGTGGTATGGAAATATGTGACAATTGCAAGGGGTGATAACTCCAAACGAGAACTTGTGCACACTTGCATACACACACACACACACACACACACACACACACACACACACACACACACACACACACACACTTTCAGAATCAGATCTGTACAAACTTCAGTACATCCAGGAAGCCATGCTACCCTGGCAGTGTGCTGACACAGCTGGACACTCTATACCTCAGTTGTGTGTGTAACTCAGCCAGGAACCCCTTCATCGGAGACTGTGTGAACACCACCATTGTATTTGTGGTAGGTCACATGGCAGCCGTCTGCAGGGTTACGAAACTTGTGTGCAATGAATAGTGTAAATAGGTAACACCAATATAGAACTACCCACCCATGCCAAGACTACCACACCCCATTATAGGGGGGAAATGAATGTATTATTTGATTGTAATAGACAATATACCTTCATTGTTACAATCAGTGATGCTATTGGCCATGAATCACCCTCTGTAGGGAGCCTACAGTGACCTGTGGGGTAACGTTAGCAGTCAGCCCAATCAGTATGAGGACACCATCGTCACGTATCCCTGTCCCAGTGGATACTGCCGCTGCCACCTGTCCAATGACATCACTGCAGGGAGAGCAACCTGCTCCTACTCGCTGGACTATGTGGACAGGACCCTCCAGTGTGACTGCCAAAGATCAGGTTAGCAATATGGTGGGATGGGGGTGGAGGTGGAGGCGGAGATAGGGTGGGGGTGGGGTGGGGGTGAGGTTGATGTGGGAGTGGGGACATGGAAGTGGAGGTGGGGACATGGAGGAAGTTGTTTAGATTCCATTTCCACAACTCAGGTGTACTGTGTGGAGACTGTCTAGAAGGACTAGGAGTGAGTGCTTTGCTCAACGCGTGTGTGTCATGTACAAACTACTCTGGACTTCTCATCGCTGGGCTGAGTATGTCGTCTGCACAGCATGGGAGCCTGCAGTGGGACATAGGGTTAAGCACATGTTGAAAATGAAAGTTAATTACTTTAAGTTTGCTTGCTGTTAGGTATGTGCTGATAGGTGCAAAACTGAAAAGAATTTGATTAATGGCAGAATGGTGTACAGCATTACCCCCACAATAGCAGGAGTATACTGGAGTATACTGGAGTATACTGGGCCGTAAGAATATAATACCTTTCCAGTGCTAGCAGAAAAACTTCCATTACCCAAATTTGAAGATACTGATAGTTTATTTTTACATGTGTACATGTATGAATATCTAACTAAATATCTCCCTCCTCCCTCCTTCCCTCTCCCTCCCCTTTCTCCTTCTTTCTCTCCCTCTCCTTATCTCCTTCCCTCATTTCCTCTATCTGTTTCTCCTTTCTTACTACAGTCTTGGGTAACGCTGTTGTGTTCACTTTCCTGTTAGTACTTACACTTGACTTTCCATCATGGCTGCATCCATGCATATTCTACCTCCAGGTATAGTGATTATACCAATTAACCAGGCAGTTGGCATTAATGCCAGTTGCCTGGTCCCCAGACTACTAATTGCATTAAAATGCTGTAGTTTCTTACCCTTCCTTTCGCTTTCAACATACCATCTGCTTTTGCCTTCATCCTGCTCTTTCACCTCAGCTTCTCCCATATATGACCGAACATTTTCCAGTCACTTTCAGTGGTCTCCATCGCTATGTGAGTTTGCCATGTTAGCTGTCCAAAGTATTGAGATCAGGAGAGCCACAATATCAAGGAATCAATCACTGCATGACTAGCCTCTGAGTACATCAATCACTGCACGATAAGCCTCTGAGTACATCAATCACTGCATGATTAGCCTCTGAGTACATCACATAGGTTGCTACACATTCTTTCACAGAGTAGTAACGTCGCCTGGACAACCCTTCCCCTGATCTTAGAACAGTGATATTCCAATTTGCGATTTCAAGAGATGTCCATGAATAACTTAATTCTCTTCCAGCTCTACTATGTGTCTAGTGGTCTCAGCTTCTACTTTGTCTATGACTTTTGTCTCTACTCCACCATGAGTCCTCTGGTCTCCTACTTCATCAGATACCTTCCCCTCTTCACAGCAATCATCGTCTGCCCAATCGTTCTGGCTATTAGGTTTGTCACATTTGGGAACATGCCCTGTAAAAATTTGATGTTCAAGAAAGGACAGTACCTTCTGACCTAAATAGTCCATCACACCATAAGGGAAGCTCATGTATGTAATTACCTCCACAGGCAGAGGACAGCTCCACATGCCCCATGGCATGGCCTCTGGTGGATAGTGGTTCTTATGTATACCCATTTAGTGCACACCTCCATGTCCATCCTCAACTGTCCCAGACTTCCTGGAAGAGACGGAAACTCCGCCAATGTGAGTTACCCCCACGGTTCCCTCTGCAATTTTATAACTTCACCAAATAATCCACACAGGTCTGGTACATCAATGGTAACATTGAGTGTTTCACAGGCTGGCACATACCACTAGCCCTCCTAGCAATCCTGGTTCTCATTCTGTGCACAGCTGCCATACCTCTAACTTGGATAGTGGCAGGGGCCAAGGAGGTCAGTCAGGAGGGCAAGTCCATCATCCAACCACTGGCACGTCAATGTTTCTTTTCCCAATCAGGCTCTGATGTTCGGGTGGCTGCACAATCGTGCTCACAAGTTAACCCCTTCCCTCACCCACGGCTACAAGGATGAACTGCGCTGGTTCGGAGCGGTGGAGCTGTCGAGAAGGGTTATAGCTGTGCTCCTTGTTGTAGCATTGCCGGGAAAAGAGGTACCTTTGTATACACACACGGCCCTGTCAGCTGGGCTTAGCTGATGATGGACCAGTGTCATATTCGTGCACACAATGAACTGAACTGTGTGTCACTGAGTTACCTAATACTTCATTCACTGCAATGAAAGCATTGGTATTCTTTAAGTTGTCCTGGAAACAAATAGTGGCTAAAAAAAAAATGGCAGCCATTGTCTCACACGTAGATCCAGGATTGGTGTAGTCTGGTAATGAATGTGTTTATCACCTTTGCTCCACAGTACTTATCTATATTCCTCGTCATGATATACATGACCATATATGGCTCTATCAAACCCTACAAGAATATCATATCCAACATCCTTGAGGTCGCCATAGCAGCCGATGTGCTCATCATGCTCCTTTTAAAGAGCACCAACCATATTTATGACTTACTTCAAGTCCTACCCGAGCAAGCCATGGACGTGGCTGCAGGCAATTCTACCACATGTTTGGATAATGACAACATTGAGGGGTTTTCCCCACTGGTCATACTGCTGTCTCTCTTCTACTACCTCCCTCTGCTCCTGATGGTTGTGGGAGTGCTCCTCTGGGCTACCTATAGGACATGGTGAGTATTTGCAAGCGTGTGTGTGGAGGGGAGGGTGGGATTAAGTATTGTAATCAGTTATTATAATATTTGCATTACATACCATGAAGTCACTATTTAAAAAAAACATTTTGAATTAGTCACACTTGGTGCATGAATAAAGCTTCCTTCCACCATTAATGTGAGATGTTTTCAGTTTCAATGTATGTAACAGTGGGATTGTGTGTCCATAGGTTTGTGGTACGCAACTCAGCAGTTCCTTCTCCTCCTATATAGCTTCCATAAGCTCAAGCATACATACTCCAGAAAATATTCAGGACTCAAAAGTGAGCTGAGCTATTCCGAGGTCTCCACCAAGCCTGTTCTGATGACATTGCTGTCAGTGGATGAAATGATCAATGAGGGCACTGCACACACATCACTCACAAGTCCGTACCTGCGCCATGATAACAATGAAGCTACGTAATGTGTTGTATAGCAGTTGTATGTAATCTTATCAATCAATCAATGATCAACCATTGAATTAATACAATACACAGATCTTCAGTGGGGGGTGGGGATGGGTGGGGGGGTCACATATAATGTAACCAGAGTTCTTCCACTGTAGCAAGGGGGTGTGAGTAGGCACTGCAAGCAACCATTGGGATCTGGGGCTCCACCCATTGGGGGTCTGGTTCCACCCACCTAGAACCTTTGCCTTCTAGATCTTCAGAAACATATGGAGGGGGGAAGGGGAGGGGCATGGGCCCCAGGCCATGGGCTGCCCCTCCCTCTCCTCCTATGCATCCCTGGTTTTTGGTTTGGCCTGCTCAAGTCATTAATAATTTATTGTGGCCTCTCTCTCTCTCTCTCTCTCTCTCTCTCTCTCTCTCTCTCTCTCTCTCTCTCTCTCTCTCTCTCTCTCTCTCTCTCTCTCTCTCTCTCTCTCTCTCTCTCTCTCTCTCTCTCTCTCTCTCTCTCTCTCTCTCTCTCTCTCTCTCTCTCTCTCTCTCTCTCTCTCTCTCTCTCTCTCTCTCTCTCTCTCTCTCTCTCTCTCTCTCTCTCTCTCTCTCTCTCTCTCTCTCTCTCTCTCAGGCAGTTAACCACAAACTGCCTTCCCATCACACACAAGGTGCTGCTTACCCTTCATATCTCTAGACCTTGGTCCTTCCATGTACAAGAATATCCTGATCTTCAAATCTCCCACTGGATTAGTTAGCCACAAACTGCATAGATGTCTGCTACCTTACTCTTACATTCAATTCTAGGCACATTCAAAGCAGACTCGCTAATCCAAAGGTGATTCAGCCTTAATTTCCAATGGTATCCAATGTATCCAGGATGAGGTCAGTAAATTATGGGATATTAAGTCCGCACCTCATGTCATTTGGGTAGCAGATTTGCTTTGGATGAGTCTAGAAATGGCCATATTCTTAACCCCTACCCACCCATATTCCTTACCTCCCACCAACGTGCCTTTTTAAAAAAAATGAAACCCTAAGTTCAGTTATGGGCTTGCATTTATTGTACGGCTTCAGCTTTAGTAATTGCATGGTTACGTCACAACTTTGACCGCGCATCGATCATCATGCATGCTTTTTGGCCGCCAACCAATTTCACACCCGTGCGTGAAACAAGGATATTAACATGGTGCGCTATAATAGGAAATGTGGTCATGTTTCCTTGGCCGATCTCGCTTGAGAATTCTGGCCGTATGTTCGCTTTTCGCGAGCGGCGTTGTGGTCCCTTGTGTCCTCGTGGCCTTCGTGCGCCAATCGGATGTCACCGCTGGACTGTCGGCAGACGTAGACGCAGGTGGCGAGACGCGCACTTCGCCGCCAAAGAGCGACGTGGCACACCATCGCGAAAAGATCGATGAGCTGAGACGTCAGATCGCAGAACTCGACAACATCAAGATGTCGGCGAGAAACGAGCTGTTGGAGCTGGAGCACAAGCTTAGCCAGACAAAGGCTTCTCTCTCCAGCGCGTCCAAGGCCACATCAACGCAGCCCGCTTCCAAACGGCGCGAGACGGACGGGGAAGGCGGCGAGAACGAACTGAAGGTCCGACCAACGTCCAGAGTAGCGGCGCTGGACTGCCCCCCTCCACCCTCCCTCGCCCAACAACCTGCACCCATCATCATACTTTCTCAATTAAAGCCCACCTCGGCAGGCAGGGGGGGGAGCGTAGCTCAGAGCGTCCCGTCGGACGCCAACGATGGATGCTCGTTCCCAGCCTGCATCGACTACTCGCGCTGCCCCCTCACCAGGCCCTTCAGCGTTTACGTGTACGACAGTGACCCCGCCCACGGGCACCTCCCCCTCGACCACGTGACCAGGAGCGAGCTCATCGCTATCCTGAACGCCACGTCTTCCCTCGCCCCCAAACCACAAGACGCCTGCCTCCTTGCTGTGACCCTGGACACCAGGACGTTGGATGTCTCCACTTTGGAGCGGACACTCCCCTCGTTACCCCACTGGGGTGCTGAAGGGGTTAACCACGTCCTCGTAGGTCTTCTAGATGGCCCCAGCAGTGTGCTGGGCGTGGCCAAGGTGGGGAAGGCCGTCGTCGTGGGCAACACGCTGTTCGCGGGGAGGCGCTTCAGACCGGGATACGACGTCCTGGTGCCCAGTCCACCCAGAGCTATCCCCAAGGCGACGGACCTTCCCCCCATACTCCCCGAAGTGAGGACGTCGCTGCTGTACTTCGGCGGGAGGCCGGGGCCCGGGGCCACGCCCACTTCCCAGGGCGTGGACCTTTCATCCCTGGATGCCCTGAGAGATGCACTGAGAGACATTGAGGTGGTCACCATTGACAGCAGCTGTCGTGAAGGAGGCGTGGCAGAAGGGGAGGGGGAGGAGGGTACCACGGAAGGAGAGTGGGCCCTGTGCAGGGACCGCTCCGTGAGGCTCCATAACCACGCCCACTCCACCTTCTCCCTCGTGCTAGGGGGCGGGGGGACGGCGGTGGGTGCGGCCACGTTCTCTCGCCTCATGGAGTCCCTCCAGGCCGGTTCCATCCCGGTGGTGGTGGGCGTGGTCACACTCCCCCTGCATGACGTCATCGACTGGTCGAGGGCGGTCCTCCTGGTCCCGCCAAACAGGTTTGGCGAGTTGCACTACATCCTTCGTGGGATTGCCCCAGTCACGGTGACCCAGTACAGGCTACAGGGGAGGATGATATGGCTGTCCTACTGCAGCTCCCTTGGACGAGTGCTCTCGTCTGCGGTCGCCGTCCTCCGACAGAGGACTGGGCACCCTCCCCCCATTGCCCCTGACTACGTGGGCAGGACGATAGCTTCTACCGGGACGGCACTTCAGGTCTCTGCCTCCCCCTCCTACGTCCAGAACTGGACCGTGTACGCGGGGGATATATGGAACAGACCCCCGGGCCCCTTCTACATGTACCCCCTCACCCCCCACAAGCCTACCCCTCTGTCTGGGGTGCAATACGAGGGCGTGCCAAGCTCCGCCCTCTTACTCCTCCCACCTCATATTGTGCAAGCAGGTGGAATCACTGGAGAGGAATTCGAGGTGAGTGGGCGTCAAGAATTAGACTATCCTTCATTTATGAGTTTGTTTTTTTTAACTAGCCATACACTTCAATGCGAGCGTTACTTAAAAAGAACCACTGGTCATGTTATACAGGGTCTTTGAATGTAATTCCTTCATAGGATTGTCAATCTAAATTAATTTATGAACGTACAATAACCACATATGAACCCCATTGTTTCAATTAGCAGTTCAAAAGATAAATTCAAATAGCTTGCAATTAACTAAATTGACAAAACAATGTATAATTAATAACACGGTTTATAAACTGCAAGAATAAAATTGATGACTTTGAAAAAGTATGAAATTTGATTGGCGTTTTACTAGTTAATATTCAAAACAACAATCCAACCTGAAAAAGCTATATGACCACTACGTTTTTATTAACTTTGAGTTTTAATAACGCACCATTTAATAATGGGAGCAGTTAAGATGGACAGTCAAGAGTTGTATGAGTGAGTGCATTAGGATAAGTATGTTAGGTCGTAGCCATATGTATGTATGTAATCAAATTTATTTTATACTGGAATATTTACCACAATAGCTTCAACCTTAATAACTTTAAAGCTTAACTCACTATTGAACCTAGGAACTTGAAATCAGTACTGTTCCACCGCATATCCAGATCATGTGTTACTTATTATTAGTTATTAAATCAACTATCGTAAACCGCAATCTTGAATAACTTTGTTAATAGAGGACTTTGAATATTTTGATTTATGAGGGATTTGATACAGTTACTTAACCGCTTATAATAATTGTAATTGAAATCTAATTGGATTTTGCCTAACTGCAACATATGAAATCAAGCAGTTAATTAATTTCAATCCTGAGTTATAGGGATTTTGAAGCGTTGTGTTCTTTCGCACACACCCTGTGTGTGTCATCTAACGACGGGATTCTAAATTCATTACCACTGTATAATAATTTGAATTGTATGGAATGAATATACAAGCAAATACAACAGATTACACGTACACGTGTACAAACATTGCACATACAGACACACATTCTCGCATAGGAATGTTTTAACACATTAACCCTTTACTCTATAGACCCTTCTCCTTGGCAACACACCAGTGGAGCACTTCACCATTGTGATACTTACCTATCAGAGGAATGACGTCGTGCTGGAGGCCCTGAAGAGGCTTAGCGGCCTCAGGTACCTCGCTAAGGTGGTCGTTATTTGGAATAACGAAGAGGACCCTTTCAACAGTATTGAATGGCCTGACATTGGTGTTCGCATTGAGGTATGGTGTGTGTGTGTGTGTTGTGTGTGTGTTCAATTACAATAAGTTTACTACATGTACCTGATGGAAGTAAAAAAAAAGAGTAAATAAATATCCTATTAGAGCACACCTCCATTGTTTAAAGTCATTGTCAGATTTGAGCAATGTTAGATGATGACATGGTGGGTGACCAGATTATCTTCCACCAGAGGTCCCAGTCATTTGTATTGTCACACATTTGCTATGTACACCACTCCCCCTCCTCCTCCCCTCTCCCTACTGCTCTCTTTGGTACGATGACGTTATGGTTTGCACACAGGTGGTGACAGTGGGCGTGAACAGCCTCAACAACAGGTTTCTCCCCCTCTCCAACATACAAACTGAAGCTGTTCTCTCATTGGACGATGACGTGTACTTGAGACAGGATGAAATACAGTTTGCTTTCAGGTGAGGTGGCCACGCCCCCACCCCTCGCACCATACAAGGCAGCCTTCCAATGACATCATTAGACCTGACCATTAATTAGGACATTCAACAATGGTACACCTACATCCTCCTCATAGTACACCTTCCCATAGTACACCTTCCCCTCCCCATAGTACACCCTCCCCTCCCCATAGTACACCCTTCCCACAGTACACCCTCCCCTCCTCACATTTCACACTCTGGATTGTATGATAGTGATGTGATGTATTTTCTCCACATTCTGTCTGGTGCCCACCATTGTTTGGTTATGCAGGGTGTGGAGAGAGAACAGAGATCGTATTGTTGGGTTCCCAGGCCGCTTCCATTCGTGGGACGTCAGACATGGCGGATGGTTGTACAACTCCAACTACACCTGCGAACTGTCCATGGTGCTCACCGGAGCAGCCTTCTTTCATAAGGTAACCCTAATCCTCACCTTCCTGATTGTCATGAGGTGAGGAACACATACCCCTAATCATCCTGATTGTCATGACCCTTCTGATTGTCATGACTTTGGGAATGCATACGCATAAATGAGGGACACATCGTGCCTTATGAGCCATGACTGGGCACCCTGGTCATTTAGGGTCATCTTGTGATGCCTGGGCACCCTGGTCATTTAGGGTCATCTTGTGATGCCTGGGCACCCTGGTCATTTAGGGTCATCTTGTGATGCCTGGGCACCCTGGTCATTTAGGGTCATCTTGTGATGACTGGGCACCCTGGTCATTTAGGGGTCATCTTGTGAAAGAAGGTTGCTCAATAGAGCACCTGGGGGACATTAAGAGTTAGGGTATGTTCCTCAGCTCATGACAGACAAGAGAGTTAGGGAGGATGGTACCTGGAACAACTGAAGCAATTGAATAGCTGCAATATTGAATTAGGTAGTTATATCCCAGCACAATCATGTTTCGTGTTCTTCAGGACACGTAACACTCTCGCATTGAAATGCACGGCTAAGTCCTTCAACTCTACGATGGATAGTCCAACCCTTGATGCCCCATGATGCATAGGGATCATTTCATAGAGCAGTTCACTGAAATTGAAATCCTGAAAAACTTACACTTGCATTTACAACGTATTTACTATTAATCAAATGTGGTGCAAATGTGTTAGTAAATATGGTATATGTGACATCAACACTGTAGTAAATATATAAAGGATTCATTTACTATAGTAGAAATGTCAAATATACAATATTTACATACACATTTGATTAATAGTAAATACAATGTACATCCATGCAGTGATATTTTTAACCCACAAGTACTGTATGACTACATTGGTCACTGTCCCATATATATGTATAACAATTTCTACAGTACACCTCCTGTACATAGCAGTTATGTCAGTCATCTGGGGCTTCAAGGTATCCATATGCCTACATGTTACCTCACTCTGCACCACCACACCACACCATCACTCCACACCATCACATCACACCATCACACCACACCATCACTCCACACCATCACTCCACACCATCACTCCACACCATCACTGTTGTCACTCACCACACTTCCATTGCTTAACGTTACATGCTTGTTTTCCTCTTCCCCAGTACTACTCATACCTGTACACCTATTGGTTGCCCCGGGAGATAAGAGACATTGTGGATGAGTACATGAACTGTGAAGACATTGCTATGAACTTCCTTGTATCATACATCACCAAGAAGCCACCAATAAAGGTACACACACCACACACACAACACACACACACACACACACACACACACACCACACACACACATGCACACACACACACACACACGCATGCACACACTAGCTGGAGAGATTGAGTGGTGGAGTCACTAAGGGTAGCTGGGGAGTGTGGGGTTGCTAGGGGGAGGGGTCACTAAGGGGTGGATGAGGGTCACTAAGGGGTGGATGAGGGTCACTAAGGGGTGGATGAGGGTCACTAAGGGGTGGATGAGGGTCACTAAGGGGTGGATGATGGTCACTAAGGGGTGGATGATGGTCTCTAAGGGGTGGATGAGGGCAGCTGGGGAGTAATGGGTTAAGTTTAGCTGTATGGACGACACTGGGGATCTCTCTAACATGTTGCCACAGGCCACCTCCAGATGGACCTTCAGTTGTCCAGGATGTCCAGAGACCCTCTCCAAAGTGGAGAGTCACTTTGATGAGAGGCACGCCTGCCTGAACAGGTTCACCAAGGTGATAGGTCACATGCCCCTCCTCTTCACACAGTACAGGGTTGACTCCGTCCTCTTCAAAACAAGACTTCCCAGTCATTTGCACAAATGCTATGAGTATATTTAAGACACGTTCAGTTCTTCATTGTACATGTATGTGAATATTTTGGCCAATCAAAATGCAGTTATCTTTTTTTAAACTGCTCACAAGTGGCATGTGTTGTACCGTGTATGTGTGTGTGTGTGTGCTACCCTGATGGGCAGGGTGTCCACTACAATCAAGTTAAGGGGTGTGGCCTGGTGGACATGTTGGTTGTCCAGTTATTCATAACTAATTAGCCAGTCATTAACTTTTGATTCTTCTGGCCATATAATTCTTCCTATGTTATGTAAGGTTAATAAGGTGGGTTATAACTACTTATTCTTAATCTTCATGTGACACGTCACTTTTGAAGTGTGGAGGAGGGGTACGTGTGTGGAGGAGGGGTAGGTGTGTGGAGGAGGGGTACGTGTGTGGAGGGGGGTACATGTGTGGAGGAGGGGTACGTGTGTGGAGGAGGGTACATGTATGGAGGGGGGTACATGTGTGGAGGAGGGGTACGTGTGTGGAGGAGGGGTACGTGTGTGGAGGAGGGGTACGTGTGTGGAGGAGGGGTACGTGTGTGGAGGGGGTACATGTGTGGAGGAGGGGTACGTGTGTGGAGGAGGGTACATGTATGGAGGGGGGTACATGTGTGGAGGAGGGGTACGTGTGTGGAGGAGGGGTACGTGTGTGGAGGAGGGGTACGTGTGTGGAGGAGGGGTACGTGTGTGGAGGGGGGTACGTGTGTGGAGGAGGGTACATGTATGGAGGGGGGTACATGTGTGGAGGAGGGGTACATGTGTGGAGGAGGGGTACGTGTGTGGAGGAGGGGTACGTGTGTGGAGGAGGGGTAAGTGTGTGGAGGGGGGGTACGTGTGTGGAGGAGGGGTACATGTGTGGAGGAGGGGTACGTGTGTGGAGGAGGGTACATGTATGGAGGGGGGTACATGTGTGGAGGAGGGGTACGTGTGTGGAGGAGGGGTACGTGTGTGGAGGGGGTACATGTGTGGAGGAGGGGTACATGTGTGGAGGGGGGTACATGTGTGGAGGAGGGGTACGTGTGTGGAGGAGGGGTACGTGTGTGGAGGGGGTACATGTGTGGAGGAGGGGTACATGTGTGGAGGGGGGTACATGTGTGGAGGAGGGGTACGTGTGTGGAGGAGGGGTACGTGTGTGGAGGAGGGGGTACATGTGTGGAGGAGGGGTACGTGTGTGGAGGGGGGTACATGTGTGGAGGAGGGGGTACATGTGTGGAGGAGGGGTACGTGTGTGGAGGAGGGTACATGTATGTGGACTGACATGTCAAGAGATTAGAACAATTAAGCTTCAGTGAACAGTATAATGCATTCAAATATTCACACATTCAGAATGACCAAAGCGCACACACACCCTCATATTAAGAATGACGATGACCCAAATCACTGTCCATTGGAAAGAGACCTTTCCACACAAACACACACACTGCTCTAAACAAACATACAATTACAGCCAATCACAAAATGTCTCATAACGTTCCATTTCTATGGCAACGGACAGCAGCTACTTCTGTGCCCCGCCTCCTGATGTACTCTGCATTGGAGAAGGAGGTAAGGTATGGGGACCCCTCCCTGTAGCCCCTCCCTCACCTTGCTGCTGAAGACTCCCCTGCCAAAGTAGTCCGCCACAACACTGAACCCATCAGCAGAGCGCTGGAGCTGTTTGACCAATGAGTGGGCAGTAAATAGAACAGCATACATACCAATGGCATGCATGGAGAGGGAGGAGAGGACTATTTGGTTTGCTTCATTTATTTTCACAACATTGTAAGAATTAATACACATAGCCTGATAGGTGACTCATGTGATGTTCAAAAGACACTAGTTATTTGATTACCTTGGCAAGGAGAAGAGGAGGGTTATACGAGAAGAGGAGGGTTATACGAGAAGAGGAGGGTTATACGAGAAGAGGAGGGTTATACGAGAAGAGGAGGGTTATACGAGAAGAGGGGGTTATGTGGGAAGAGGTGGTTATGTGGGAAGAGGTGGTTATATGGGGGGGGGGGGGGGGGGGGGGGGGGAGGACTAAATATTCTTTGTTACAGCACCCACACATGTACAGAGCTGTACACAGCCAACCTGGGCATGGAACTCCTCATGTAGGTTGCTCTGCTCCCCTTGTTTCTGGATGTAATCCAACACTTTCCTGGAGGGACACACACACACACACACACACACACACACACACACACACACACACACACACACACACACACACACAACACACACACACACGCACACACACACACACACACACACAACACACACACACACACACACACACACACACACACACACACAACACACACACACACGCACACACACACACACACACACACAACACACACACACACACACACACACACACACACACACACACACACACACACACACACACACACACACACACACACACACACACACACACACACACACACACACACACACACACACACACACACACACACACACACACACACACACACACACACACGCACACACACACACACACACACACACACACACACACACACACACACACACACGTATAGATTATAGAGGTGCTCCAATAACATCAATAGACTCGGCATTTCCTCTTAAAAGTTGTGAATAGTGTGTTCCCAGGATCTAATTACATGTATATAATGTACCAGATGTCCGGGGTAACTTCGTACAGAAAATAAATTTATTCCCGTTCTGCAAGTTTAACATCCCCTTTACAATTGACGGTGCATGCTCGTTGTACAGGTTCTTTGGAGCTTAGCCCGAAATTGCCAAGGTATAATTCTTTTTCTTTGATCAAAGTGAAGCTAGATACGTGTGGATACTGCGTATAACTGTGTATCTCAATCACTTTCACACACATACATGCACACACACACGCACGCACGCACACACACACACACACACATGCACACACACACACACACACACACACACACACACACACACACACACACACATCTGCACAAGCATACCTGTTTTCTTTAGCACATATCTGGCATTCATTCTCATATTCCTCGGGGTGGCACTCCCGATGGAAGGAGTGTTGACACAAGAAGTGGACCGCTGGAAGATTTAACCCTCTCTTGCACAGACTGCACTTCATCACCTGGAATATCTTAGCTCTGTAAGGAAATGAAAACAGCCAGTTAGCATCTAAGAGGGAGTGGGGAGGGGAGTGGAGAGGGGAGGGAGTGGAGAGGGGAGAGGAGGGAGTGGAGAGGGAGGAGTGGAGAGGGGAGGGAGTAGAGAGGGGAGGGAGTGGAGAGGGGAGAGGAGTGAGAGGGGAGGGAGTGGAGAGGGGAGAGGGGAGGGAAGTGGAGAGGGGAGGAGTGAGAGTGGAGGGGAGGGGAGGTTAGCACTTCTCCTACCCTCCCTCCACTCCTCTTTTCCATCCTCCCTCCCTCCCCTCTCTCCTCTCCGCTAGGTCTTTCCCCTCTACCATGTGCTACCCATTGAAGTAGCATCCCGGCTACATTCCTTAGGCCTCACGGGAACACACACACATTGCTACAGGTCTTTAGATTAATGACCAGAAGCTCGATGATTGCACAGTAATTAAATATTTATACCCACCAAACCACCAATTTACTAGACTGGAGGACAAACTATTCTCTTTTTTATCAGGATAGATGAACGCATGAACCGAATTGACAGAGCATTGGACTGGGGACCCTAATGGGCGTGGCACTCACGTGGTCTGCAGTTCCTTGATCTGGTCTCTCATCTTTGCAGTGTTCTCGCGGTGCTGTCTGACCGTGGCTTCGTCCTACAGAGCGTAACATGCCGTGAGTACACAGCCCTGGGGACAAGGCTCTGGGCACCTCCCACCTTGACCCCACCCATCACATCTCCGCAGCAAAAGTATGCACACACGTGCTGTACTGTACATGAAACACACATGTATGTACACACACATACATGCAAACACACACACACACACACACAAACACACACACACAAACACCCACACAAACACACACACAAACACACACACACACCTACAGACCTTGGCAATCTGTTCGTTCTCTTCTTGCAAGTGCTTCACTATGAAGGGCTAGGGTGGGAAAGCACCACACCCTTACACCACACCCTTACACCACACCCTTACACCACACCCTTACACCACACCCTTACACCACACCCTTACACCACACCCTTACACCACACCCTTACACCACACCCTTACACCACACCCTTACACCACACCTTTACACCACACCCTTACACCACACCCTTCATCACACCCTTACACCACACCCTTACACCACACCCTTACACCACACCCTTACACCACACCCTTACACCACACCCTTACACCACACCCTTACACCGCACCCTTACACCGCACCCTTACACCGCACCCTTACACCACACCCTTACACCACACCCTTACACCACACCCTTACACCACACCCTTACACCACACCCTTACACCACACCCTTACACCACACCCTTACACCACACCCTTACACCACACCCTTACACCACACCCTTACACCACACCCTTACACCACACAAGTTGTCTGTTCTGGCCTCAACACAACATCCAATACTAAACCCCTTCCAAACCAGAGGCAAGCGGGGAAGGGGACAGAGGAGAGGCTTCTCCTAACCAACCGCTACTTTTTACAAGTCACAAAGCTTGGTATATCCGTAGTCACATGAGTAGCGTGTGCCCAACATGTGACAATGATGGCACAAAAATAGCCACAGCAAAACCAGAAGGGCTCTAAATAGAATCACAAGATGACTGAACGTACCTTGATGTCGTTGAGAGTGGCAAACGGGCTCTCAGCCAAGGTCTGCATGACCAGAAGAGGGGGCAACAGCTGGTCCTTCTCTATGTTCTTGAGAGCCTCCCTCACAAATGGCTTGTACTCCTCCCTCGAGGCAAAGAAGGAGAGTGCTTGGACCCAGAGGTTAAGGTCCCTGGCACTGGGGAGGAGAAAAGGGGGAGGGGAGGAGAGAGAAGAAGAGGGAGGAGAGGGGAGAAGAGGGAGGAGGGGAGGAGAGAGGAGACAAGAAGACACATGTATATACCATGGGGGGGGGTGGATGCAGAAAAGATTTAGATGTTTTTGGGGTCACAAAAATTGGGACATACTGTAGAGAGGATCTACAGACTGGTGGGTGTGGTTTGATATAAGGTGGGTGTGGAGGGTGTGGTTTGGTATAAGGTGGGTGTGGAGGGTGTGGTTTGGTATAAGGTGGGTGCTTGCTTACCAATTCCTTATGCATGTCTCCATAACCTTCTCAGGATCCTGCTGCTCCATATGATAGAGCAAGATCTGTTGGAACCTGAAGTATGTGCGAGTGCAAGGAGGCAAGCACACACACACACACACACACACACACACACACACGACACACACACACACACACACACGACACACACACACACATTATTCCACAGTACAGCTAGAACTGTCTTATATAAAGTTTGCACACAATACGTCACAACAGTTTGTTGTGATGTCATAGGAGGCGTGGCATATTGTACCCACCGTCCTAACTACTTACAGCTCGGCTTTCTCATAGAGGTAGAGGATGCCAGCACTGAAGTTATGGAGCTGCACTAGAACCAGGGCATGGTCCAAATCATAGGTAGCCTGGGGAGGAGGAAAGCACACATGGACAGAGGTGGGGAGGGGAGGTGAGGGGGCAGAGGTGGGGAGGGGAGGTGAGGGGGCAGAGGTGGGGAGGGGAGGTGAGGGGCAGAGGTGGGGAGGGGAGGTGAGGGGGCAGAGGTGGGAGAGGGGAGGTGAGGGGGCAGAGGTGGGAGAGGGGAGGTGAGGGGCAGAGGTGGGGAGGTGAGGGGGCAGAGGTGGGGAGGTGAGGGGGCAGAGGTGGGGGAGGTGAGGTGAGGGGGCAGAGGTGGGGGAGGGGAGGTGAGGGGGCAGAGGTGGGGAGGGGAGGTGAGGGGGCAGAGGTGGGAGAGGGGAGGTGAGGGGCCAGAGGTGGGGAGGGGAGGTGAGGGGGCAGAGGTGGGAGAGGGGAGGTGAGGGGGCAGAGGTGGGGAGGTGAGGGGGCAGAGGTGGGAGAGGGGAGGTGAGGGGGCAGAGGTGGGGAGGTGAGGGGGCAGAGGTGGGAGGGGGAGGTGAGAGGGCAGAGGTGGGAGAGGGGAGGTGAGGGGGCAGAGGTGGGAGAGGGGAGGTGAGGGCAGAGGTGGGAGGGGAGGTTAGGGGGCAGGGGTGGGGAGGGGAGGTGAGGGGGCAGAGGTGGGAGAGGGGAGGTGAGGGGGCAGAGGTGGGAGAGGGGAGGCGAGAGGGCAGAGGTGGGAGAGGGGAGGTGAGAGGGCAGAGGTGGGAGAGGGGAGGTGAGGGCAGAGGTGGGAGAGGGGAGGTGAGGGGGCAGAGGTGGGAGAGGGGAGGTGAGGGGGCAGAGGTGGGAGAGGGGAGGTGAGGGGGCAGAGGTGGGAGAGGGGAGGTGAGGGGGCAGAGGTGGGAGAGGGGAGGTGAGAGGGCAGAGGTGGGAGAGGGGAGGTGAGAGGGGAGGTGAGGGGCAGAGGTGGGGAGGGGAGGTGAGGGGGCAGAGGTGGGAGAGGGGAGGTGAGGGGGCAGAGGTGGGAGAGGGGAGGTGAGGGGGCAGAGGTGGGAGAGGGGAGGTGAGAGGGCAGAGAGGTGGGAGATGATACTATGTGAAGTCTAGATGCCCCAGGAGGATGAGGGGGGGATGGGGGGGGGGGGGGTGAAGCAGACTTACATCTGACTTCTTGAGCAGTTCGAGAGCCACCTTTTCCTTGGCATCCTTCTTATCCTTCTCTACACATGTGCTCCACTCCATCAGGTACAGCTCTAACAGCGTGTTGTAGACAACCTCGTTCTGGGTGGGGCGGGTCTGGGGCCAAGGAAACAATGTGATGTGTGGGGAGGAGGGTGAAGAGACATGGATGGGGAGGAGGGTGAAGAGACATGGATGGGGAGGAGGGTGAAGAGACATGAGACATGGATGGGGAGGAGGTGAAGAGACATGAGACATGGATGGGGAGGAGGGTGAAGAGACATGAGACATGGATGGGGAGGAGGTGAAGAGACATGGATGGGGAGGAGGGTGAATAGACATGAGACATGGATGGGGAGGAGGTGAAGAGATGAAATAGATACTTCTGAAAATCAATATTTACAATCATTAGTAGTCCGTTAATTATAATTCAATATAATTATAATAAGTGGATCAAGAAGCACACCCTTAGATACAAGTAGACCACACAGCAACAGTAACAGGATTGCAAAAATTGCGTGTGTATGGCCTCCACATACTGCAATCTGGTTCTCCAGGAAAAGTTTGAGGCGCGGCTTGTCTCCCATGAACACTTGGATGAAATCAGCCGTGTTTGCATACACCAAAGTGCGTCCTGGAGGAAGGGAGGGGGGAGCCCCAACGTATTGTGAAGGAGAGGTGGGGCGTGATTGGGAAAATTTAGCACAAGAAGAAGTACATGCTTGTACATAAGTGCCTGATACCATAAGAAGCACGTGCTTGTACATAAGTGCCTGATACCATAAGAAGTACGTGGTGTACATAAGTGCCTGGTACCATAAGAAGTACGTGCTTGTACATAAGTGCCTGATACCATAAGAACCCCATCGTGAACAAACACATACATACAACACACACACCCATGCAAGCAGGTATCATGCAATAACCTGATCTCAATCAGTTCTTGCACTGAACAGTAACGTAGTTGTGCAAAACACATCAGCATTGAGAAAATCTGAATTGGAGCCTCACAACCAAACGATATCATACACAGAACTCTAGCCATCTTGAATATTGAGGTCTTGATTATAACTGCACACAAATTCACACATCATGAAGGAGGCATGTACCTGCCCCGCCCACCTTTATGGTGCATCTGTTACCATACACGTTTACCTGCCCCGCCCACTTACAATGTACAGCTGCACACACACACGCACGCACGCACGCACGCACGCACGCACACACACACACACACACACATATACCTGCAGACGGTTGGGTGGGTGTGCCATCAGGCAGCCAATCGGTGCACAGCCGGCTGATCAGGGCTGTGGTCTCATCTGGCACCACCTGCATCAGAACCTTACCATACAGCTTTGCAGCTCGAAGGGCCTGGGGAGGAGGGAGGAGGGGGCAGAAGGTCAGCATGATGGAGGAATGGGAGGAGATATAAGCAACAGTACACAACGCTCTTAGTACTGGAGGAGATATAAGCAACAGTACACAACGCTCTTAGTACTGGAGGAGGTATAAGCAACAGTACACAACGCTCTTAGTACTGGAGGAGATATAAGCAACAGTACACAACGCTCTTAGTACTGGAGGAGACATAAGCAACAGTACACAACGCTCTTAGTACAGGAGGAGATATAAGCAACAGTACACAACGCTCTTAGTACTGGAGGAGATATAAGCAACAGTACACAACGCTCTTAGTACTGGAGGAGATATAAGCAACAGTACACAACGCTCTTAGTACTGGAGGAGACATAAGCAACAGTACACAACGCTCTTAGTACTGGAGGAGATATAAGCAACAGTACACAACGCTCTTAGTACTGGAGGAGATATAAGCAACAGTACACAACGCTCTTAGTACTGGAGGAGATATAAGCAACAGTACACAACGCTCTTAGTACTGGAGGAGACATAAGCAACAGTACACAACGCTCTTAGTACTGGAGGAGATATAAGCAACAGTACACAACGCTCTTAGTACTGGAGGAGATATAAGCAACAGTACACAACGCTCTTAGTACTGGAGGAGACATAAGCAACAGTACACAACGCTCTTAGTACTGGAGGAGATATAAGCAACAGTACACAACGCTCTTAGTACTGGAGGAGATATAAGCAACAGTACACAACGCTCTTAGTACTGGAGGAGATATAAGCAACAGTACACAACGCTCTTAGTACTGGAGGAGATATAAGCAACAGTACACAATGCTCTTAGTACTGGAGGAGACATAAGCAACAGTACACAACGCTCTTAGTACTGGAGGAGATATAAGCAACAGTACACAACGCTCTTAGTACTGGAGGAGATATAAGCAACAGTACACAATGCTCTTAGTACTGGAGGAGATATAAGCAACAGTACACAACGCTCTTAGTACTGGAGGAGATATAAGCAACAGTACACAATGCTCTTAGTACTGGAGGAGACATAAGCAACAGTACACAACACTCTTAGTACTGGAGGAGATATAAGCAACAGTACACAACGCTCTTAGTACTGGAGGAGATATAAGCAACAGTACACAATGCTCTTAGTACTGGAGGAGGTATAAGCAACAGTACACAACGCTCTTAGTACTGGAGGAGATATAAGCAACAGTACACAACGCTCTTAGTACTGGAGGAGATATAAGCAACAGTACACAACGCTCTTAGTACTGGAGGAGATATAAGCAACAGTACACAACGCTCTTAGTACTGGAGGAGGTATAAGCAACAGTACACAACGCTCTTAGTACTGGAGGAGATATAAGCAACAGTACACAACGCTCTTAGTACTGGAGGAGATATAAGCAACAGTACACAACGCTCTTAGTACTGGAGGAGGTATAAGCAACAGTACACAACGCTCTTAGTACTGGAGGAGATATAAGCAACAGTACACAACGCTCTTAGTACTGGAGGAGATATAAGCAACAGTACACAACGCTCTTAGTACTGGAGGAGGTATAAGCAACAGTACACAACGCTCTTAGTACTGGAGGAGATATAAGCAACAGTACACAACGCTCTTAGTACTGGAGGAGATATAAGCAACAGTACACAACGCTCTTAGTACTGGAGGAGGTATAAGCCACAGTACACAACGCTCTTAGTACTGGAGGAGATATAAGCAACAGTACACAACGCTCTTAGTACTGGAGGAGATATAAGCAACAGTACACAACGCTCTTAGTACTGGAGGAGGTATAAGCAACAGTACACAACGCTCTTAGTACTGGAGGAGACATAAGCAACAGTACACAACGCTCTTAGTACTGGAGGAGGTATAAGCAACAGTACACAACGCTCTTAGTACTGGAGGAGATATAAGCAACAGTACACAACGCTCTTAGTACTGGAGGAGATATAAGCAACAGTACACAACGTTCTTAGTACTGGAGGAGATATAAGCAACAGTACACAACGCTCTTAGTACTGGAGGAGGTATAAGCAACAGTACACAACGCTCTTAGTACTGGAGGAGGTATAAGCAACAGTACACAACGCTCTTAGTACTGGAGGAGGTATAAGCAACAGTACACAACGCTCTTAGTACTGGAGGAGATATAAGCAACAGTACACAACGCTCTTAGTACTGGAGGAGATATAAGCAACAGTACACAACGCTCTTAGTACTGGAGGAGATATAAGCAACAGTACACAATGCTCTTAGTACTGGAGGAGGTATAAGCAACAGTACACAACGCTCTTAGTACTGGAGGAGGTATAAGCAACAGTACACAACACTCTTAGTACTGGAGGAGATATAAGCAACAGTACACAACGCTCTTAGTACTGGAGGAGATATAAGCAACAGTACACAACGCTCTTAGTACAGGAGGAGGTATAAGCAACAGTACACAACGCTCTTAGTACTGGAGGAGGTATAAGCAACAGTACACAACGCTCTTAGTACTGGAGGAGATATAAGCAACAGTACACAACGCTCTTAGTACTGGAGGAGATATAAGCAACAGTACACAACGCTCTTAGTACTGGAGGAGATATAAGCAACAGTACACAACGCTCTTAGTACTGGAGGAGATATAAGCAACAGTACACAACACTCTTAGTACTGGAGGAGATATAAGCAACAGTACACAACGCTCTTAGTACTGGAGGAGATATAAGCAACAGTACACAACACTCTTAGTACTGGAGGAGATATAAGCAACAGTACACAACGCTCTTAGTACTGGAGGAGATATAAGCAACAGTACACAACGCTCTTAGTACTGGAGGAGATATAAGCAACAGTACACAACGCTCTTAGTACTGGAGGAGACATAAGCAACAGTACACAACGCTCTTAGTACTGGAGGAGATATAAGCAACAGTACACAACGCTCTTAGTACTGGAGGAGGTATAAGCAACAGTACACAACGCTCTTAGTACTGGAGGAGATATAAGCAACAGTACACAACACTCTTAGTACTGGAGGAGATATAAGCAACAGTACACAACGCTCTTAGTACTGGAGGAGATATAAGCAACAGTACACAACGCTCTTAGTACTGGAGGAGACATAAGCAACAGTACACAACGCTCTTAGTACTGGAGGAGATATAAGCAACAGTACACAACGCTCTTAGTACTGGAGGAGATATAAGCAACAGTACACAACGCTCTTAGTACTGGAGGAGACATAAGCAACAGTACACAACGCTCTTAGTGCTTGAGACAGACAATAATCTGGACTACAAAATGCTTGCATGGAACCCACACCTTTGAATGCCAGCCATACAAATACCACCACAGCATTGTCATAATGGCAGCACACACAACACACACACACGTGGGCCTCTCGAGGATTGAAATCCATAAACGTGGCGAGGCCATGGGTATGCCATTATGATGATACTGGGCTAATCAAGTGTGTAGTCCCAATTGAAGCCACACCATCTAATAGCGAGTTCACAGTACGATCAGGATACCTTGGAGTAAACAACATGTACTGGTTCCCTGAAAGCATGGGGTGATGCAATACCATTACTACATATGTATGGCTGTTGGGTGAATTGGTTGGTGCCATACAAAGAACATGTGCACCGCGAACCAACAGTGGTATAATTGCCGGTTACAATTAACACATAACATTGATATGTGCACATTATATGGGATCATGGAACCTAGTGCATATTATTTCAAGTGTTCAAATTATTTCATATTCAAAGAGACACCTATGTCCTCTACAACTTCTTTCTTACGCACTGGAAATTAGCCTGTCCATCATGGAGTTACAGTGGTCTGAATCTGTACATTGTAATTATGTGCACATTTTAACTGCAGGGCATCAACTTTGATGCTCCTTCCTTCTGCGCTAGGTCTCTTTTCGCTGCCACGATCCCCATATTGTTACACCAAGTAATAACCAGCAGTTATAACCAGCATTAATAACCAGCAGTTATAACCCCAGTTGGCTGGCACCCCTTCTAGCCCCCAGCATTCCACAGAGTGGAGGGAGAAGGGACAAGCATGCAAGGCCATCTTGGGGATGAGGGGAAGGATGAGGGGGAAGGGATGATGGAGGTGTGAGGAAGGATGGCACTCACATCCTTGAAGGGTAGCTTGTAGATGTACTTGACTGTTTCCAGGTGCTGGTTCTCATCTTCCAGCTGGATACGAAGGTACCTGCAAGACAGACATACTCACTCTTTGCCTACATGGCAATACACAAGGTTCACCCACTACCTACCAGGGGTGGATATAAGGTTTCAGAAATGGCCTGACATAATGTCAGACCATATTGGGAGTTGGTCGGACATGGTCTGACATTGCTTAATATGTCATCATGTTGCCTACACACCTCACACCACAGCAGATCAACTATAGACTTGTCACAGCTGTCTACATCACAGCGTAGCCACGAGAGCGACTGATGTTCCCTCTCATATGTGGATTGGCACTTTTTAAAGCACGCCAATGATGCCTGCCTTTTCGACCGCTTCGTGGCCATTTTTAACAAATGATTAATAATTCCTATTTGCGTGCGTTAATTGGTTTGGAACATTTCCCGTACATGCAACTATACATTGTACGAACGTTGGCTTTATAGATATACACGCAGTACTGTAGCGCTACGTAGCAAACTTTGCTAATCTAGTAGCAAAATAACTATGAATTAAATACTGCTTCATGTGGTTTATATCTATACTTACGATTTTCAGTGGTTTTGTTTGTGCAAACAATCTATTCCACACTTGCGAATTACATTAAAAAACGATCGGCACTTTTGTCCGACAATGGTAAGTTTGGGCTGACATTGTACAGTTTTGGTCGGATTTTGTCCGATGTCCGACCGCTATATCCACCCCTGCCTACATGGCAACACACACAGGTTCACCCACTACCTACATGGCAACACACACAGGTTCACCCACTACCTACATGGCAACACACACAGGTTCACCCACTACCTACATGGCAACACACACAGGTTCACCCACTACCTACATGGCAACACACACAGGTTCACCCACTACCTACATGGCAACACACACAGGTTCACCCACTACCTACATGGCAACACACACAGGTTCACCCACTACCTACATGGCAACACACACAGGTTCACCCACTACCTACATGGCAACACACACAGGTTTACCCACTACCTACACACATTACCTATGAGGCAATACACACCCCTCTGTTCCCACAACTCACCTCATGTAAATGTATCCACCACTTCACACCATCCCACATCACACCTCAATCACCATACCACACACAACTCACGTGCCTTCCTCAAACTGGCCACACATCACACACACACCTACCCCACTCATACCTACCCCACCTCTCACACTTACCCCACCTCTCACACCTACCCCACCTCTCAGACCTATCCCACCTCCTCACACCTATCCCACCTCCTCACTTTTACCCCACCTCACACCTACCCCACCTCTCACACCTACCCCACCTCACACCTACCCCACCTCTCACACCTACCCCACCTCTCACACCTACCCCACCTCTCACACCTACCCCACCTCTCACACCTACCCCACCTCTCACACCTACCCCACCTCTCACACCTACCCCACCTCACACCTACCCCACCTCTCACTCCTACCCCACCTCTCACACCTACCCCACCTCCTCTCACACCTACCCCACCTCTCACACCTACCCCACCTCTCACACCTACCCCACCTCTCACACCTACCCCACCTCACACCTACCCCACCTCTCACACCTACCCCACCTCTCACACCTACCCCACCTCCTCACACCTACCCCACCTCTCACACCTACCCCACCTCTCACACCTACCCCACCTCTCACACCTACCCCACCTCTCACTCCTACCCCACCTCACACCTACCCCACCTCACACCTACCCCACCTCACACACCTACCCACCCCTCACACCTACCCCACCTCTCACACCTACAGCACCTCCTCACACCTATCCCACCTCCTCACTCCTACCCCACCTCACACCTACCCCACCTCTCACACCTACCCCACCTCTCACACCTACCCCACCTCTCACACCTACCCCACCTCACACCTACCCCACCTCACACCTACCCCACCTCCTCTCACACCTACCCCACCTCACACCTACCCCACCTCACACCTACCCCACCTCACACCTACCCCACCTCACACCTACCCCACCTCACACCTACCCCACCTCACACCTACCCCACCTCACACCTACCCCACCTCACACCTACAGCACCTTCATCCTTACCAGTCATGTTGCTTGTACTTCTCCGCCAGTTTCAGCGCGTACTTGTGGTTATTAGCCTGCCTGCAAACCTTAATGGCCGTCTCGACCTCGAAGGCTGTTTGGTCCTCCTAAGCAGCGGCATAAGGGGAGGCACTAATTGGAGTACAGGAAGAGGAGGGGAAGGCTCACGGAGATGAACTTGTCTAACTGGTCGTTGTCTCTCAGTTTGGTGTAACAGTTGAGGAGCAGAGTGGTGTGGTCTGCATTGGCCATACCCTTCTCATGAAGAGCCTGGGAGAGAGGCACACACACACACACACGACCACATACACACACACACACACACACACACACACACACACACACACACACACACACACACACACACACACAGGGTAATTTAAGGACGATGATGGGAAAGAGTACTGAGTGCATGATTTGATAACAATAGAGGGGTGGGGAGAGGAGAGGGGGTGGGGAGAGGAGAGGGATGGGGAGAGGAGAGGGGGTGGGGAGAGGAGAGGGATGGGGAGAGGAGAGGGGGTGGGGAGAGGAGAGGGATGGGGAGAGGAGAGGGTGGGGAGAGGAGAGGGGTGGGGAGGAGAGGGGGTGGGGAGAGGAGAGGGGGTGGGGAGAGGAGAGGGGGTGGGAGAGGAGAGGGGATGGGGAGGAGAGGGGTGGGGAGAGGAGAGGGAATGGGGAGAGGAGAGGGGATGGGGAGGAGAGGGGGTGGAGTGAGGAGAGGAGATGATGGGGAGACAAATTCTTAGTGGCCGTCTCAATCTCAAAGGCTCCTATAGAGCATAACTCTCACCCCTCCTCATTTTAGTTGGAAGGAAGAGAAAGTTTATATTTAAAGAGAAAGGGACGTCAGCAGGCCTGGAGAGGAGGAGCTGCCCTCTTCCCCAGGAATGTAATGCTTACTGCTTCAACACCACGTACCTTCAAGTAACTCGTCAAGTTGTTTATCTTCTGGGTATCCAGAAACTACGGATGGGGAGGGGGTAAGGGGAAGATAAACACACTCATTCCAATCTCCTCTCATCACTGGCCTTCTCCCCCCCCCTGCATACCACACCCTTGCTAGGCATGTTAATGCCCTTCACTTCACTGAATATTATTAATATTCCCAGAATAATTATCTAATGCTTCTCTTAAGTGCAACGCTGTTCCTTCCCACTATGATGACAGAAGGCCGCTGGCGGCTGCCATAGCAACGATTAAAACAACAAACAGGCTAAACAAAGCTTCCTTTGCATACTAGAGACACCACAGGGCAGACAGAAGACTGACCTTCCTGATGACATATGAAGGCTCCAGCTGTCCTATGGTGAGGATGTACTGGTTGATTGCTCCTTCGTAGTCACCTTTACTACAGGAGGCAACACCTTTGGTCCTCATGATGACCACACATGGCACACACCACACACATGGCACACACCCCACACATGGCACACATCCCACACATGGCACACACCACACCCATGGCACACACCACACACATGGCACACACATGGCACACACACCCCACACATGGCACACACACCACACACATGGCACACACCCCACACATGGCACACACACCACACACATGGCACACACCCCACACATGGCACACACCACACCCATGGCACACCCCACACACATGGCACACACACCCCACACACATGGCACACACATGGCACCTACGTGTAGAGGTGATCTCCGTATTGAGTGAAGATCTCCACAAGACCATCACTGTAGCTATGACTCTTGGCAAGGCTACAGGAAGGAGGGGGGAAGGAGGGGGACCACTGGGGATGATGCAAACATTGTGTACACACAGGTCTACACGTATGCTTGTAAACTTTGTCACAACTTCCCAGTATGTTTAATATACCATGACCCATGGCTGCATTGTAACAGATATGTACAGTGTACATGATTGTTACAGTACTGGTAAAATGGGAGGGACGGGGAGAGAGAGAAGGGGGGGGGGCTTGGAAGGAGAAGGGGGGAGAGGGGAGGGAGTGGAGGGATGGGGAGCGAGGGGGCTGTGGGAGGGGAAGGGAGGGAAAGAGTTGGGGGGGGGGAGGAGGGGAAGGGTGTAGAAAAAAGGCTACAATACACACAGAAGGGGATAATTGATGCAACAATCCCAAGTACTTGTGTATATGGTTCCAGTATGATTGGACAAGATGCCTGTCTGCATGTGTGTTACAAATCACCTGGGTACACCCTCTTGTGTACGCACATACACCAGCCAGTGAGGTTGGAAATAGCAAGTCACCCAGGCATGTCTAGATATGGTTACCATGGCTTGGTTAGTGTGTACTGTATTGTATGGGTTGTACCTTATGGGGGGTAGAGGGGATGGGTTGTACCTGATGGGGGTAGAGGGGGATGGGTTGTAACTTATGGGGGGTAGAGGGGATGGGTTGTACCTGATGGGGGTAGAGGGGGATGGGTTGTACATTATGGGGGTAGAGGGGATGGGTTGTACCTTATGGGGGGTAGAGGGGATGGGTTGTACCTTATGGGGGGTAGAGGGGGATGGGTTGTACCTTATGGGGGGTAGAGGGGGATGGGTTGTACCTGATGGGGGTAGAGGGGATGGGTTGTATATTATGGGGGTAGAGGGGATGGGTTGTACCTGATGGGGGTAGAGGGGATGGGTTGTACCTTATGGGGGGTAGAGGGGGATGGGTTGTACCTTATGAGGGTAGAGGGGATGGGTTGTACCTTATGGGGGGTAGAGGGAATGGGTTGTACATTATGGGGGGTAGAGGGGATGGGTTGTACATTATGGGGGGTAGAGGGGATGGGTTGTACCTTATGGGGGGTAGAGGGGATGGGTTGTACCTGATGGCTATTGGGTAGAGGTTCTTCTTGAAGAGTGTGTCTATCTTTGTTTTGGTATCAATCTCTTCAAGTCGAATGATCTGTTGACAAAGAAAAATAGACACACACACATATGCATGTACACACATATACATGTACACACATATACATGTACACACATATACATGTACACACGTATACATGTACACACATATACATGTACACACATATACATGTACACACATATACATGTACACACATAATACATGCACACACACACACACACACACACACACACACACACACACACAAACACAACAGCTTGCACAAACGCTCTGCAGGCATGCAAAGTGACTTGGAAATGAGGGTACCCCACGCAAATCGAATTCACACACATTGCGCACACGGTGTGAATACATCAAACTACAAAGCCAGCTTCTGACCTGTAGCCACTATAATTAGATACACTGCTTGTACTCTTTTCAATAATTAGATCTGTCCCTGCCCCAAATAGTGCTCACCTTCCCATCCTTCAAGAGGATGAGGATGCAGCCCCACTCGCTCAGCACATCAACCACACGACAAGGATAGGTGAACTGATAGGCTACGAAGGAAAGGTAGGGATGGGGAAGAGGAGGAAGGGATGGAAGAAGGGGTGGGGAGGAGGGAGAGCAGAAATGGTGGACACACAGGACAAAATGGCGGCGTGGTGTGTGTGTGTGTGTGTGGGGGGGGATGGGTGCCGCACCAGCAAACTTGTTCTGCACGTCGTAGATGGAGATGGTCATGGGATCCTTGGCCCCTGAGACAGAGGACACCTGTCTGCTCATCTTCCCTCCCACGGCCACCACTATGAGGTAACCGCGGTACCAACGCAGCAAAACCTTCTCCCCTGTGTAAAGGACGGCCAGTGTTTACCCATCAACACATGCACACACACACACAAACACATGCACACACACATAACACACATGCACACACACATAACACACATGCACACATGCACACATGACACATGCACACATACACCAGATGCACACAACACACACAACACATGCACACACATAACACATGCACACAGTACACACGCACACACATGCACATAACACACACATACACCAGATGCACATAACACACACACACATGCACACATAGTACATGCACACACATACACACAATGCACATACACACACATAACACACACATACACACATAACACATGCATACACATACACACATACACACATGCACACATAACACATATGCACACATACACACACATACACACTACACATTTGCACACACACACACACACATGCACACACACACACATGCACACACACACACACATCAGCATACCTGCACCATCAAACACCAGACACTGTCCCAAAACGGTTGGAGTGACAAAGTAAATGGTCTAGAGAAAACGCATAAGAAAACAATGAACCCCATGTCATGTGTGAGTGTGATGTGTGGGGTGTGTGTGTGGTGTGTGAGGTGTGGGGGTGTAAGTGTGAAGTGTGTAGTGAGGTGTGGGGTGTGTGATGTGTGGGGTTGTGAGTGTGAAGTGTGTAGTGTGGTGTGGGGTGTGTGAGTGGTAAGTGAGGTGTGTGATCTGGGGTATGAGGGGTGGTGTGATGTGTGGGGTGAGGGTGTAGTGTGAGGTGTGGGGTGTGAGTGACAGTTGAACAAGAACATCATCTCATCCCCACATTATAAAGCCAAGGTCAATATTTTAAAGGAGCTATTGAGCACCCCCACCCAAAGGAGCTATTGAGCACCCCCATCCAAAGGAAATATAGAGCACCCCCACCCAAAGGAGCTATAGAGCACCCCCACCCAAAGGAGCTATAGAGCACCCCCACCCAAAGGAGCTATTGAGCACCCCCACCCAAAGGAGCTATTGAGCACCCCACTCCACCCAAAGGAGCTATAGAGCACCCCCACCCAAAGGAAATATAGAGCACCCCCACCCAAAGGAGCTATAGAGCACCCCCACCCAAAGGAGCTACACCCCCACCCAAAGGAGCTATAGAGCACCCCCCACCTCCATCAAAGTAGCGTGGCCTACCTCGCCCTTCCCTACGACAAGGTTGTAGTCTTGGGTGTGGTCAGCCATGGTGCAGCAATTCAGTTCACAGCCACTAAGAGCCACTTCATTCTGAGGAGAGAACCACCTCACCCACCATCCCTTTATAAAAACCACACTTCCAACCTTCACCTCATCACCACCACCACTTCACACTACCTCACCCAACCTCACATTCACCTCACCCACAAGGCCACATTACCTCAACCATCTTGCCACCTAATCTAAGCTCCTCCCACTACTCCTGATATAACCACACCTACTTAAACCTCACCCCCCTCCTCCCCATATCCAAACCTTCTTTTCAGTGTTCTCTCCAATCACATACGAGTACACAGCACGGTTTGTGCTATACATCAGAATAATGTTAGGATCAGATGGCTTGAAGCCAAGACCTGATTGTGGTAGAGGTAGACAAAAAGATGCTAACCTTTTGAACTCAGTCAACACACACACACCAGAGCCACAACCAGCAATCTCACATAACGGTAATTAAAACTTTTACAATTTTTAGAAAAGGTTTATAAGTGGAGAGGTGAGGAGGAAGGAGACAGAAGGAGAGAAGGGTGGGAGAGGGAGGGAGAGGGAAGGAGAGGGAGAAGGAGGGAGAAGGAGAGGGAGGGAGAGGAGGGAGGAGAGGGAGGAAGAGGGAGAGGGAGGGAGGGAGGGAGGGAGGGAGGGAGAGGGAGAGGGAGAGAGAGGAAGGGAGAGAGAGGAAAGAGAGGGAGGAGGGAGGGAGGGAGGGAGAGAGAAGGGATAGAGAAGGGAGGGAGAGGGAGGGAGAGAGAGGGAGGGGAGGGAGAGGGAGGGGAGGGAGGGGAGAGAAGGGATAGAGAAGGGAGGGAGAGGAGAGAGGTTAAGGAATACATGAACAACGGGAGAGACCTGGTGATAAAGACATATGCAAACAGTACTAGGCCATCTGGTGATGAGTGGAGAGAATGAAGAGAAGGGGGTGGTAGGGGGACGGTAGATGTCTCCCACACCACCACACCATGCATATAATGGCCCCCATATGTCCACACCATACAGTTTGGATGTCAAGTACCCACACAATATTGACAGAGCTTAAGCCTTTTACATGGCGATCCCAGTCATATGTTAGAAAGCATAAAATCCCACCCACTAAGGAAGCAGAAATGTTAAATGGACCCCCCCCAGAGGAAGAAGTGAAGGTGGGAGTGGTAAGGTGGGAGTGGTAGGGCTGTTATTACTGGTTGTGACAAACATTGTCCACTTCATAACAGATTTACCCCCCCCCCCCCCCCCCCTCCTTGGTACACCTTTGCCCCTAACTTGCAGAGCTGGCTAAGCAACCCTTGCTGCTACTACTTCAGCACCAAACCTTATGCCCCCCTGGTGTGTGGTCCCATGGTCCATGAGTACACCTATGCCCCCCTGGTGTGTGGTCCCATGGTCCATGTGTACACCTATGCCCCCCTGGTGTGTGGTCCTATGGTCCATGTGTACACCTATGCCCCCCTGGTGTGTGGTCTCATGGTCCATGTGTACACCTATGCCCCCCTGGTGTGTGGTCCCATGGTCCATGTGTACACCTATGCCCCCCTGGTGTGTGGTCTCATGGTCCATGAGTACACCTATGCCCCCCTGGTGTGTGGTCCCATGGTCCATGAGTACACCTATGCCCCCCTGGTGTGTGGTCCCATGGTCCATGTGTACACCTATGCCCCCCTAGCGTGTGTCCATGTGTACACCTATGCCCCCCTGGTGTGTGGTCCTGTGGATCCTTGGTAAGCCACGCCCATTACAGTGCATTACACTCCCTCCTCCCCCTCCCTTACCTGTGATGTGGACCCCCATGTCCTGCTCTCTGTGGATGACCCTGGTCTTAGACACCCTGTCGCGTGTTATGTTCCCTCGAAGGAGGAGCACAGACCCATCTTTGAACCCCACAGCCATCAGGTTCATGTTCTCATGGGCACATACTGCCGTCACCTATGGGGAGGAACAGGGGAGGAAGGAGAGGGAGGAGATACACTACACTAACACACGATAGACACACATACACACTCAGCCACACACACACACATACACACACATACACACACACCCACACCCACACACACACACACACACACACACACACATACACACACACACACACACACACACACTTACAGAACACTGCTGCTTAGCTCCAGGCACGGAGGCCTTGATGCTCCTGGCCATTGTGGGGCCACCCGTCTTGTCCCTCTTATCGCAGTTCCACACCTTGATGAGCGGTTGGAGGTCTTCGTCGTCGCCGACAGTAACAAAGATGTTACGCTGCTTCAGCTGGTAGATGAGGTGCACCCTAAGCTCATAAGCCTGGTAGGAGAACATTTCCTTCAGACTTGAGAGGATGTGGATTTTGCCTTCCCCATCTGCAAAAGTGTAGGTACGTACACGCATGCGGTGTGAATGTGTGTGTGTGTGCGTGCGTGTGTGTGTGTGTGTATGTATGTGTGTACGTGCGGGTGCATAGTATTCTATATCTGAACAGGTTGGATGTACCTCCAAATATCATTTGTCCTCTACCGCAGGTGCAACAAGTGATAGTAATGTCCTGAGATTTTAAAAGGGGGGTGGGTGTGTAAAAAAATTTAAAAAAGAAGTGCGCGTTATTTAGATGGCATCTATATCATCGCAACCTTTCGCAACATGTAAACGTTCGCCGAACCTTCAGTTTATCGAATGGCAGCTGCGTTTCGGGGTCCTTCAGCTCGTCTGAATCGAAGAACTTCACCGTTGGCCACGACATCCTTGTAGCGCGGTGTATATTGGCAATGTATTGTTAGTACCCCTATTAATTGCCAAAGCTTGCGTCATAAGCAAATTATAATAGGTACACAGGTTAATAAATTTGAATGAGCCAAACACGTTGGACACAGAAACAAAACTTGCAGCACTGATAATGGATACAAACACAGAGAATACATTACGTATGCACACCAAACAGGTCCATCATGCCCTCAGTCTCTCTTTTTGGCGGGTTCTGGTGCTCGAGGTGATTGAGAGACCAGCTGCGTATGCGGGTAGCGGCGTCCAGCGAAGAAAGACGAATGGGAGAGAGGGTCGCGCTTTTTTTGGAATCCGATGCGACGTGTTCCACGCTGGCGCTGAGACTAGTGCTGCGGGTAACTAGAAACAGGGAAACCCATCTTCAAAAGGTCATACGCAATGCAAGGACTACTACTGACCTGTAAGCTGAGGCGGTGGCCTAGATAAATGGGGCGACTCGACTGAGCGCCGAGATGTGTCGATAGCGTAAAATGGTACTGCGCTCATCAACTTTCGGTTGTGTAGCAAAAAAAAACTCAATAATGTACTATTTGATTTTCGGTTAACTTATATAGCGTGTTTTTTATTTATTCGGTCCGCCGAGGAATGCAAGTCGCATATCCGGTCGCGGCGGATGTGAGCAACAAGTAATAATGAATTTGTGCGCGCCGTACAATGATTTGTTGTAAGCCGCTTGGGTCCATGATTGCCCATGAAAAATAGCTCGTACACGTATCCATGCATTCAATTATGCTGCAACATCCCCTGCTTGCTTGTCACCATCGTACAGCCCCAAGCATGACGTCATTATTACATATGTGCTTGATGATAATCAACGCCCGCACAGTATTTTTTATTTGCATGTGAGGGAAATGATCTAGCAGGGTAACTAAATATGTTGGCATGCTCAGTGAGAAACTATTTGACATGCAATAGTTTAATTTTTTCCCTCTAATTTCAGGGCAAGGATGGGGGGAGGGGGGGGGGGGGGTGGGCATTGAAATATGGGGAAGTGTTCCTTGATTAAGAGGGGATCAGAATCAGAGAAGAAGGAAATAATGGTGAGGTGTAAAGCCTTGGTATGGAAGTGTGAAATGAAGGAGTTATCAAGGATTTCTGAGTAATATAAAACAGTAGTTGTTGTTGAACGAGTTTCCCCTAAATTAAAAAGCTGCTATATTTGCTTTAGTCTTGCATGTGGTCCAGGCGGGTTGTGACTGATTATGTAACCCAACATTTCCAGTGATATTGCATTTCCCACTTGGAAAGATGCCTTGTCCATCAAATACCAAGGGCCATCAGTGCAATATATACACTTCATGTGGCTTACTGTATTTCACTTGGTGAAGCATTTATTGGGCAAGGGCAATGCGATACCATTGACCACTAAACCATATAAGGCCACAGTTTCCTTATAGCTGCCTGCACAGAACAATGCACATAGGTCGATAGGCAGGACCTTGAATTGGCCAGGTATAGGTCGATAGGCAGGACCTTGACTAGGTATCATCTGGTGGAAGTTTAAGCTTATGTCAGACTCACGATACCCCGTGCAAGGATGATATGATGATGGGGTTTGAACGCAATAAGGAAATGGAGAAAGAGCGTGTTTCCTTGGATATAAACTCCTTTTTTGTTTCAAAACACTTAAGAGTGTCCAAACAATCCACGTTCAACTGTAGCTGGCAAGCTTCTTAGTAATAAAACATTGCCCAATTTCATTTAATTTATATCAGCACAGGTGTTTTTGAGAGGGGCAGGTACCATGCAAACGAAATTAACTGCCTTTTCCTTGACAAACAGTTGCAATTGATGGACAACAATATCAGACATTATAATGAATGTCTTGGTGGCTCAGCAAGGATTACATAAACATGGAATAATTATCTAGGTTTCATCCACCCCTCCAGTAGCAATTCAATTCCTTGTTTTTAAAATCGGTGTGATGGCTTTGATGTTTGCTACATTAAGAAGCTTCGTGGCCAATATCTATAGAAGCATCTGCAGGTGATTCCCAAATGTTCTGGGTCTTGGTTATATGTTAGACTAAACAGCAGATTTTTATGTGGCGGTTAGGTAGATATTTGTACTTCAGCCACCACACCCTCTTTTTGTAAATGGAGGTCATGCAAACAAATCTGTAATTTTGTTTCTGATGACCCATAAAATTATCACATAATTAATATGGTGCAAGCCACACCCCAAAATCTTGTCACACCAATTTGGACAATTACAGAGACCCCCCCCCCCCCCCCCCCTCATCAGGTGTACACAATTTGGAAGCCCCTGAGTGTAACATCACTAATACATGCTTGTTCTATAAACATGCAAGATTTGGCATATGCCTCCCATGACATCCATGTTCCCATTCCCATACTCCCATAAACACATGCATGACTATTCCAGTGCCATCTATGCACACCAACATTCAATAGACACCATATTTACATACATGTATATCTGGCACAACACACATCACTGGCTGAAAAAAAAAATAGCCTATGTTTAAAGGGTACACCTCCGAGGTGGTCCCTCTCAAACAAATCAGTTGAAGAGAATCTGATACCCTTTAACAGGGGGAAAAAAAAATCCATAGCAAGAACCTCCAAACTAATGTGGCTATCTAAACAATGCAAAATAAAATAAAATAAAAAGCACATAGAATCTGGCACACAAATTAATCCATCAGCCAACAAACCTGTTCTTGAACTCCAACTACTGCTCTCATCACCACATTAAGTTGGTTACCTACGCCAATAACCATTGTATAGCGATATCGCCATGAATACAGCTGTTGGGAGCTATTTTCACCGCATGTATCTTGCGCATTTTATGTGTGTGTTTTAATAAAGAAATAATATACTGACTCAATGAACGAGGGGGCTAGCTAAGGTACTCATTTCAGTGCGTACTGACCTATTATATAGTTCTGAACACCATAGTGGCTCTCGTACACATCGAGGCAAAAAAAAAACAACAATATCAGTATGGTACCTTGATGGTTGTACATGTTTCTACTGAAGGCGTGTGTCGCCGAATTTTCTGAAGCGGTGTTCAAACGCTTTGAAAATTTTTTTGTTGGCTATTCCGCGCATACTTTATTCGACGGGACTAAAGGAAGGGTCATATGGAAAGGTAAAATCGTTATGTCTTTATATCATGTATCATGTTTTTCTTTTCTCTGAAGGGTTTAGAGCTGCAGCTAGCTGCATGACATGAAGGCACTTTTATAAATTATGTGCACAAAGCACAGGGGTTTGAAGACGTATGTGAGTGAGGACTAAATCATCTTTTTCTCTTATGTGGTGGGAAAGTGGAAAAATGGCAGCTACCCCTTGTGGGGCTATACTGATCAAGTGTTCCTTGACAATACACAGCAGATGCTGTTCTTTGTCAGTAACTTATGTGTATCCTAAGCCAAGTCATGTAAACTTGGCATGAATGGATGAAGCCCCCCCCCCCCCCCCCCCCCCCCCACCCTGCCAAAACCAGCGCATGTGTTGCAGACAGTTAGGTGCTGCTATCTGAAGTTCATCTTGAATGAGCTGCCTTCTTTGTCCCCTCCAGTTTTTAACTATACCTCACTAGCAGGAATGACCGCACTCAGTGTGAACACCTCCTCCTCCATCAGGGCAGATGGTTCCCCTCCACTGACAATGCTCCTTGCTGTCTGAATCTCTGAACACCTTGTCTTCACTGTCCTAGAACAAGCAGCTGAGGTTGAATGCTGGGCATGTTACATGCATGAATGCCATTGGCTAAAAGTATGTAGTTTATTCATAGGTGTAGGGACTGGGGGGACGGGGGGGGGGGGGGGGGGGGGGGATTAGGGGTGGCCTTGGGTGTTATGTATGTATATATAAGGTACAGAGAATTTGTATTTGACACATCCTCTGGGTTGCCCCAATCCTGTTTATGTTCCATGTGACACTGAACTATTCCTCCTGTAGGCAGTTGTATTATGCCTTTGCTCAGGGGCCCTCTTCAGCAGTGCTGGCTTCTTTTTCCTCCCCACCAGTAAGAAATGGTGCGCACTCATACCCTTCATAGCAACCAGCCTTCACCGTACCATGCAGTACATCCTTCAGCAAGATTACTATAGATTACTATAGTGTTTGGCGCTGGTCTTATTTCTGTGGTTATCAGAGAGCTGTCCTCTGAGCAGCAAGAACACGCTATGATGCTGTTACCCACTCCACACCACATCTGGTACAGGCCAGCTTAGGACATGGCAGATCTAGGGCTGTGTCAGACTGTTTGAACACACCACACACTTCAACTCGCTGACACTATTTTGGCTTGGATATAGCTCACATGAGAAGATTGGAGGCGGGTCATCTTCACAAGGTGTGCAATGACCATGTTGTGTGAGGCCTGATTGACGACCTCTGCCAACTGTATGCTTCCTGACATGACCTTTTTGCACTGCTCACACCAGTGATATGATTTGATGTTGCATACTATGTGCCCTACACTCTTGTGCACCCCTTCTGCCCTGGGACTGATAACTGCATTGAGTGATGACAGCAATGGCAGAAATGTTCAGGGTGCACTTGCGCATTATCGGTAAGGGTGTTGATGGGAATTTTTTTTGCAGATCAGCTGCAAATGCTCTCCTTTTCCTTTTTATCACGCTCAGCAGCAGTTGTTTCAACTTCAGTGTGGTATTCCATTCTTGTACCTATGTTCATGTACACACACACAATGACCACAACACGCATCGATTATTCATAAAATACACTTGGGTTTTTCATGAAGACAGAAAATTCGGCGACAAAAGTGGTTCCTCAATTCTATTTTTTGGCATGCCTTGGGCGTACGAAAAGACTAGTCTTACCTCCAGCCTTTGTGCAGGAGGGCTGCAATATCGGGTCTTGTACCCGCCCGTCCAAAATAAGTGCCGCGTGGCGATTGTAACACTGCTTGCGCAATTTCCAGAATTCGCGTTCATTATAAATAAGAGGATGAAGTGTTGTGTTTTACTTATAATTATAAGCAGAGATCATATATTAGATTTCTGTTATAAGTATATACTTTTATAGCTGTTGTGAGGAGTTATGAGGTGTTTCTAATTATTTGGACAGGTACCGTAATATTCTAATTATACTTAGTTTCCAACCGCAAACAACCGTGCAAAATGGTAAACTTCATTTATTGCTCACCAGTTTGTATTTCATAACAAAAAGATAACACGAACAGAACAGATAGGAAAGCATGTAACTAATGGGTTCTACCTACAGGTAGCGAACAACGATGCCGGTTTTTCAAGTCCTTCATATTCTTTCAATGTTTTTATGTATGAACTCCAAATAGGTCCATCATACCCTCGGTTTCTCGAATAGGCTTCACGTTTTGAATGCCGAAGTGTAGCGCGAACAGCTTTCCGTGTTCAGGAAGTAGAGTTGAGGGAAGTGGTAGCACAACCCGACTAGTTAGACGGCGCGTATCTCGAGAAAGAAAACATTGTCAACAATACAGCTGGGAAACAGCGCAACGAAGACAACAAAATTAGTTAGAGAAGTGCACACACGGGAGTATGTACCTATGCTGTAGCGTTGCTTTCCTGGAGTATGGGCGGTACGAAGAGATGTATTTACAGCGTAGTAAGGAATTGCGCTCATCACCCTTGGTCAGAGTCTCTTTGCTGACTTTGCCAACGATCAAAAAGTGCTAATTATAAAAAGGCGCGCCAAGTGCTGTATATATATAGTTACAGTGCACCTTCCGATCACATGCTCGTCAAACCAGTTCTTAAGCCGGAAATGCCGTAACTAAACACCTGCAACGCGCATGCGCACCGTGTAGGAGAGAATTGAATTGTGAATGTATTTATGCAAGATAGACGCCCTCCCCCGACACTTACAATTCAACAGGTACATCCAGCACGGCTACCGGCCGCTGCTCGACCTGAAAGGCTGCCTCAAGAGCACATGTACTCTACACAATGAGACCTTCAACATCTACAGCCACGGTAAGCGATTTTCGAACCCTTCCATGACCTCGGGCGTATTTACATCTACACGTTAAATGTTAATACTTCCTATTTAAAAAAAAAAGTGAAAAGCACAGACTTGCTTTCTTTGCACGCTCGATGTATAAATTATCTCAGATAAGGTCAAGCTCACGCCCAACCAACTAAATGTTGTGGTCTTGTTTGAATTGTGTTTGTAAACAATCAGATAAGTTGTGTCGTGCCCAGACCATAGATATATCCTATTAACGACGTAATATCATGCATCCCTGCAGTGTTCGGCCTCCTCTACTTCGTCCTGGCTATTCGGGACTACCAAGCACTCTTCCCCATCAACCACCCCCTCGTCGCTGTCTTCATCATCACCGACCTGATGTGCTGCACGGTCCCTTTCGCCCTCAGCATCCTCTACCACACCTTCATGTGCCACAGCGGAGGTGAGCTGGTGTACAGGATCCTGCTCAAGGTTGACGTGGCCGGCGTATGGCTCATCGCAACGGCAGGACCCGTGCCCCTCATGTACACGGCGCTGAGTTGCCACGGCAACCTCCTCGCCTGCTACATGGCGGCCTACGCTCTGGTTTCGGCCGTTTCCCTCCGCTACCTGCTCCTCGTGGACTCCAAGCGGGCGAGACTAGCTGTGCTCAGTCTGCAATTCGTTTTCCGCGTCGTGGCAACCGTATTGCGAGCCTTCCTCTTGTCCCCGAACGACCCGAGGCTTCAAGCTGTGGGCCTCTTTGTGACCACCGACATTCTTTCCCTGATCGGAGCCAGCATCAACGCCTTCCACATTCCAGAATGCTGGTTCCCGCTCAGATATATCTACGTTATCAACGGCCACTCCCTCATGCACGTAGTGGGCGTGGTCATGTTGCTCGTGGCGCGGAGGGGTTTCCTGCTGGACATGACGTGGCTCAATGGAGGGGGGCCGTGCGAGTCGTAACTAATGTACAAAAAAAGCTCATGGCATGGTGCACGTGAGCACTTCTTATATGAAAATTTTGATTTGCCAAATGTATGAGTAGGCTCTGTGAATGACTGATAAACTAACTCGTAAAAAGGAGGGGAAAAAAAATGGAGCCCAAAAAAAAGCTACCTACACTATCAACAGTTGGCCTAATTCTCCTTAACCTTGCCTGGCTTCCCAGGTTTGGGAGATTTCTCCAGCTTGGGAGATTTATCTGCCTTTTTAGAATCGCTGCCCTTCTTGGATGGCTTCTGGACGTGGTTGGAGGTGTCCTTTGGCTTCTCCGTACCCCCACGGCTGAGCTGGTGCCTCAGGAAGGTCCAGCCCACCCATAACTGGATGACCACGATGAAAGCCAAAGCTGCCAGCCTACA
>OY811973.1:9284418-9304418 GCA_963681505.1 Eunapius fragilis | reverse complement strand
ACACACACACACACACACACACACACACACACACACACACACACACACACACACCAAAACAGTTACACACCGGTGCGCAATCAGGGATCGAGAATAGCTGCCTTGCGCTGCCTCAGGATGTTAACAGCCCTTGGAAAAGTTACAAACGGGTGACGCTAGCGATGCATCTGGAAGCCATTTTTTTAAAGAAAAAAAAACAAATGGCGTAATGCCTAAATCCAATGTAAACAACTGCTCTCAGCTCGTACGCATTTTTGCTCTCAGCTCCTGCGCGTTTTTGCTCTCGGACCATACGCAATTTTGCTCTCGGACCGTACGCAATTTTGCTCTCAGACCGTACGCAATTTTGCTCTCGGACCGTACGCAATTTTGCTCTCGGACCGTACGCAATTTTGCTCTCAGACCGTTGCTCGTACTCATTTTTGCTCTCAAACCGCTGCTCGTACCCGCGACCTACCGGGCCACCGTAACAACCACCACTGATATCTACTGTATATATCAGACACATTTTTAGCCTCAGAAAGTAAAAGATTTCATTGATTTTACATATGCCATGTACCATTGAGATGTGGGCACCTCAATGATCAGGGCACTTGGGGAGGTGAGTCAGTGCCCACACTAAGAGGGGCTCTACTGCTTGTGCTCTTAATGTCTATTGTCCTGACTGTCAGCAGTTCTTAAAGGTCTATTGTTCTGACGGTCATACCCGTGGGTACACTCCATGGTAGACAAAACATTGAGGTTCAGTCATTGAAGGGACCTAGTTACGTCTAATGGTACTAACCTCTGGTAGGATAGAAATAAGGCTCAAGACCTTTTGATACTAACAAAACTAACTTCACTAGTAGAGCTATTTAGATGGGTAGCTTTGCTAGCACATGTATGGCTTGTTATATAAAAAGGATCTTGTCCCAATCCTAAAAGGGGCCGTTCATAAGTTACAGTACGCCACACTATTTTTGCCCCCCCCCCCCCCCATCCACATTATCTCATACTGATGCATGCTTATTGTATATATTGTCACACTCCCCCCCCCCCCCCCCCCCCCTTCAGCGTGACATAATTTATGAACGGCCCCTAAGGACTTGAGCTATGCTAGTAGGTACCATTAAGGTCAGAATGAGAAATATACATTTTCTTGCCAAATGTTATTGTGGGAATGATATGCAGGGCATTAATAGTCATCCATGGACATACAACCACAACCCTGCCACATACAACCACAACCCTGCCACATACAACCACAACCCTGCCAAACACGACCACAACCCTGCCAAACACGATCACACCCCTCCTCTCACTCTTACCATAAGGTAAGGACAGACACACCCACAGTGAGAAATCTGGCCAGCACAAAGAGGACCGTCCAGGCCTGGAACCTGTGGAACAACAGGACAGTGAGTATTCAGTCCTAACGTCCCAACATCATCTACTGATTCTACCCCCCCCCCCTCCCCCTTACCCCCCCAGCCCCTTACCCCCCTTGCCACTATGCAAATGTCTACTTCAGGCTTGTCATTTGACTTTACATGAGCTATTTTGGGGGAGGTAAAGCTACCAACCAGAACACAAAACAGATGGACAGTTCATAGGGAAATCACATCCCTGTGCCCAACTGCACACATCACGCTGACAGTACTGGGGAGGAGGACAGGGCCATAGTGCTGGGGAGGAGGATTGGGGGGGGGGGGGGGGGGGGGGGGTGTCCTTATGGAGAGAATGGACAAAAAACTTCAACGCCAACGCAGAGGCATTTAGATTAAGAAAGGCTGGGGAGGAGGAGGCTAACCCGGGGGTGGAGATGTTAGTCTTGCCGTGGTAGTGCAGCAGGCGGGACGCATGGAAGAGGAACTCCACACTGTAGTGGAGGACAAGCAGGACTATAGCCAGCCTCTGCAGCCTGTAATATGGAGGGGAGGATGGGAACACTTCAACACCTTTCCCGCCCACTTCAATACTATGATTGCACACACAGACCATGTAATTATTAGTTCGTACAAGTGAACTGAAGGAAAAAAAAAAAAAGACTTCAATGAGAATACAGGCTTATGTGTTGTATTGTTTTTGCCAAAGAAGGAGCGGTTGTCAAAGTGTAAATTGCCCAGAAGCAAAGATTGAATACAGTTGCACTCAAAATGCTTCCGTTACTATCAAGTGTTCTGCCGTTCGCGCAACAGAGGATTGCTAAGCCTGTCTTTGAAACAGTAAACAAGAGGCATGCTGTCTTTGAAGTACCATTTCCCCCACTGTGTGACACACCGGACATGCCTTATAAAAATAATAATCATTCACTCGAGTACTGAGTATTTGTCAAACACGCTGTCATGTTCATTACCAGCTGATGGCAGCCATGTTTACCCCAACTAATGTTAGGCACATGTGATCAAACCTGGGAAGGTTACAGACATACCATTTGGTACTACTACACACCATGTGTCATCATGATCTGTGCTATTTTTATTATTATTACTGCGTTGCATATAAACATGCCAGCCATTACAGGGTTGATTCCCAACATTCCAGCTATTATGGGGTTAAATATCTTAAACACGACAGTCCAATACACTTACTGTATGATGTATGCTCCTGCAATGATGAGGAAGGAAGAGGTGTAGAGAACCACCTTGGGGTATATCTCTTCCCTCTTGGCCTTCATGAAGTACAGCTCAGGGTAACAGTGAAGCCAGAAGGCCATCTGAACGAGGGAAGGAAGGGAGGAGGGGAGGGGGAAGGAAGGGAGGAGGGGAGGGGGAAGGAAGGGAGGAGGGGAGGGAGAGGGAAGGAGAAAAGAGGGAAGGGAGAGGAAGGAGGGAAGAGAGGAAGGGACAGGGGGAAAGGAGAATTAGTAAATGAAATGGGAAAGATATCCAAATATATTTAACCGCCCAATAGCTAGTATGGTGAGTGGGTCAGAGCAGCAGTGAAGGGGTATATGTGGTTTAGGTTTGTGTGGGAGCAGAGAGTATTTCAAAAGGTACATCCCGACCAGTCGAGTCAAGAGTCCCAGCGTTACCTGATTGAGCATGTAAAACTTGAGGGACAGCTTCATCTGGTCGTGGGGGTACCCCTCCCACAGCTGGGCGGGGTTCAGCAACAGGTTTTCCTTCACCAGGTAGTCCAGTCCCCAGACCAGGGAGACAAAGTAGAAGACCACCAAGCAGCCAGAGTCGTAATATTTGGACGTCTTCACCTTTGAGAGGTGGAGCCTCTTCACGGTGCGCTGGAATGTGGAGGGAAACAAATGAGATGTCTGGATGACCAAGGATTCCTTGTGTGCCCATATTTGGCCATATACATTTAGACAAAAGGCTTTGCATGTGTCTACATAATATTGTTGCACATGTACATGAAATCCTGCTAACCCTTGCTTTAGCAAAACACCTCCTTAAGGACGTCTGTATAGTTTTCCACCAATCGTTACAGCCCAATGAGAGCAATCTCCCCCCCCCTCCTCCCGGGCCAAGGGTCTGTTCAATGGGAACCAGGCAAAAGGGACATTAAAGACCAACCCTCGTCCCCAGGCCTAATAGATCAGGTCATGGAGAACAAAGAGACAAATACACCTTTGTTTTTAAGCCTTGAAAACCACAGCCATAACAAGAGGAAACCACCACCCACAATTCCCATCCCACCCCTCCTCCTCTCACAAATCCCTTCTCTCCCCCTCACATAAATCCCTCTCTTCCCTCCTCCCACAAATCCCTCTCTTCCCTCCTCCCACAAATCCCTTCTTTCTCCCTCCCACAAATCCCTCTCTTCCCTCCTCCCACAAATCCCTTCCCTCCCTAATCCCTCCTCTCTCCCTCACATAAATCCCTCTCTTCCCTCCTCCCACAAATCCCTCTCTTCCCTCCTCCCACAAATCCCTTCTCTCTCCCTCCCACAAATCCCTCTCTTCCCTCCTCCCACAAATCCCTTCCCTCCCTAATCCCTCCTCTCTCCCTCCCAGAAATCCCTCTCTTCCCTCCTCCCAGAAATCCCTTCCTCCCTAATCCCTCCTCTCCCTCATATAAATCCCTCTCTTCCCTCCTCCCAGAAATCCCTTCTCACCCTAATCCCTCACATAAATCCCTCTCTTCCCTCCTCCCAGAAATCCCTTCCCTCCCTAATCCCTCCTCTCTCCCTCACACAAATCCCTCTCTACAAATCCCTTCCCTCCCTAATCCCTCCCCTCTCCCTCCCAGAAATCCCTCTCTTCCCTCCTCCCAGAAATCCCTTCCCTCCCTAATCCCTCCTCTCCCTCATATAAATCCCTCTCTTCCCTCCTCCCAGAAATCCCTTCTCACCCTAATATCCCTCACATAAATCCCTCTTCCCTCCTCCCACAAATCCCTTCCCTCCCTAATCCCTCCTCTCTCCCTCACATAAATCCCTTTTCCCTCCTCCCACTACTCCCTCCTCACACACCTCCCATATGTACTCCTGGAGGAGGGCATGGATGATGACCCACACCATGGCATAGAACAGCACGTTGAGGGCATCCAGGATGCCATGGTGGTAGAGGGTGAGGGGTTCCCTGTGATCCACACGGGCACTCCCCGTCTTGGGGCCTGTAAAAGGAAAGGGGGTGGGACCATAATACATGACTCACTAGGGTGAGGGAGGCCCAATGATAAAGAAGCAGCAAGTCTGGGTTCTGCAATGCATGAATACTAAAAAAAATAATTGTGATAGAATCTTAAAAAAGGTCATGCAGAGACCAGAGGTGTGCATGCGCACGAGCTGTTCTGTGGTCTCCTTATTTCTCTGGTGACTGGCACACACAACAGCCTCCTGCTCTTGGCACACTCACCGTTATCGGCGGCATTGACGGTGAAATTGTACTGCACAAAGATGAAGCCTGAAGCAGTTTTGTTCGTGGCCTGGAATAATTAGAGCAATAGGCAGTGTGTGTGTTTGTGTGTGTTCAAATGTATAATAATATTACACATTCTGAGGAGGAAACTATTAACATCCTCATTACCAATTTGTGTGAACAAAGGGTTTATTTCTTAAGTGTCAACAAAGGGCCTACTTCTAATCAAAGCGCACTTCGTGTAGGTAAGTACGCAACATTCATTCCAAATTCTACAGCAGTTCTAAAAGAAGCCTCTCCTTTCCCTTCTTATGTCAATAGTAATATTGGGTACTAGTATGCAGCGCACAAACCTGCGGTATAAGTCCTAAGAAAATCACCATGCAGACGCAAGAGATGATGTCCGCATGATTCTGTATAATGAACTCATGGCTGAACACGGGAGGTCCGTCTCCTTTAGTATTCCGACCTCGAAGTCGTTGCATAATGGTATCTTCCTTGAATGTACACGTGTGCGCCGTGCGCGCGTGTGTGTGTGTGTGTGTGTGTGTGTGTGTGTGTGTGTGTGTGTGTGGTTACGTGTGTGTGTGTGTGTGTGTGCACGGGCGGTATGTATGTGTGTGCGTATGTGTACATGAACATAAGTTATACACACGAGTTAGGGAAAGCATACAGCAGGCGATTATATGCACTAGTAATGATCTCAACCATCGCTCAGGCGTTTATAACACCCCTCCCACACAATGAAAGATACATAGCTATAACCAGTAACAAATCGCGTTGCCTTCTATACTTACCTTACTTCGAGCTGCGGGTTACCAAGGAACAAATTATACCAACACGTGTGTAACTTCAATAAGGGCTGCGGCTATAAATAGTCCGTTGATGATTATCGCTTTATAACTAGCGCTCCGCCTATTTATATATGTAATGTCTGAAACGCCTTGGTTAAAGAAAAAAAAGAAAGCGAATCTATTGTCGGCTGGATGAGATGCCAAAAATGTGATGAACTAAACAATGGCACCAAGTTGCCCGTTGTGTCAGTGGGCGAAGGTGTAGCTCACACATACACAACTACAACTCTAAACTTACACCCCTACATACTCACTACTATAGAAGGTAACTGAGAAACACAAAAATAGCGATAACAAAAACAAAGATAAGACATAACCCGGTTTGATCCCGCGCTCGCGGTAAAGTGAAAAACGCACTTTTGACATTAGTTTGTGTACGTCTCACGTTTTTTCAAAAAATTTTGCGGGTTGCCCGACGATTAGGCACTTGGCAAGCAGACCGAAAGGGCAAGGCTAGAAGGACGCCAGATTAACACGCTTTCTAAGCGCCCAACACCGCTCTGTCACAGAGCACATAGTCAAGCGAACGTTTTTTATAACACACCATCTCGGCATTCAGGTAAGTAGCAAGGCGGGCCGAGCCGCCATAGATGTAACAAACATTAAGCATTTGCCGGCCTTTTTTTTTTTTTTGTTGTTGTTGCTCGCTTGTATATCTATGAAGTAGCCTCATTATCTACTTATCTAGAGATGGAGCAGGGTCCAGTGGCATTGGAGGGGCTGGATCTCAAGCCACCACTCAGCTCTGGTATCAATCCATCAAATTTCATAACCTTATCTCGGAGTGATTTATCTCAAGAGGGGGCCCGCGTAGGCGATGCCGGCGCTCCCCAGGGGGACATCAAGGGCGAGGGACAGCAGCCCCTGGGAGTGTGTTCCACCAACAGCACGCCCCAGTCACTGAGGCAGTTGCCCGTTGAGGGGAACAGTATGACAGAGGAGAGCCAGGACAGTCAAGGGGAGACACTGACGTCAGATGAGGAGGAACCTATTGAGAGCACAGACGAGCACGTCAGGTTGGTGCCTGTACTTGTAAGCGTGTGTACACACACACACACACACACACACACACACACACACACACACACACACATCATTACTGTTCAAAATGTGAGGGAGAGGGGATGAGGAGGTGAATAGGACAGTGTTCTTTAAAAAAAAAAAGGATGTTGTGAATCGTACTATGCTGGGCATAATGACGAAGGTGGGGAGGTGATTGGTCTCTTGTGTGTCATCCACCGTATGTACCCAGTTGTATTGACCACCATGTAATGTGGTTTGTTTGAACAAACGGGATGTGGAATTTAGCTTCCTAGAACCACAGGAATTCAAAATGTTTGTCACCAGGACCACTTAGCAGCGGGTTGTGTTGATGTCAGCATCACCTGCAAACCTGCTACCTTATTTTGTAATGGTATGGTAGCCGCCCACCAACTGGGTGTGGTCTTATGAATAGCCCCACCCATTCCTATTCATCCAAAAGCTGGTACAACTTTTAACCCCACTCATATTGTCAAGGTGGTACTGTCACATCTCTTACCCCTTTACCTCTCCCCCCTCCTCCCCATTGTAGGGAGGACATACAGAAGCCCCCCATACTGAGGTTAAAGGTGACATTGGCTGACAGGAACAATGCTGACAGCATGACTTTTGAGAAGCAGGTGTGACGTGGTGATTATGCTGACTGTTGTGTGCATGAATGTGTGTGTGTGCGCGCATGCAATTATGTGTGCGTGATATTCCTATGCACATGGTGCCAAAGTATCTGGGTGGTGTGCTATATGTGCTGATGTGCTTTGTGCTGATGTGGTATGTGTGCTGATGTGCTTTGTGCCCTGTGTTTATGCTTGAGTGGATACCTTTGTTGTCCAAGTACTTTCACTAAAAGTTGTGTGAATTCACTTATGGCTGTATCGTTAAGTAGCTCAACCTGTGACATCCTATTCCCTCCCATCATCACACCCCTCCCATCATCACCCTCCCATCATCACACATGTAACATATGGGCCAACGTATAGCGGTTGCTGAATGTGAAGTGAGATGTGTACTTTTGGTATGTACGCAAACAATACATCCACTTGTGTATGCTAAAATAGCTTACATATGATGCTAACATATAGTGCTAACGTGTGGTGCTAACATGTGGTGCTAACGTGTGGTGCTAATGTGTGGTGCTAACATGTGGTGCTGACATGTGATGGGTGCTAACATGTGATGCTAACATGTGGTGCTAACATGTGGTGCTAATGTGCGGTGCTAACATGTGGTGCTAACATGTGGTGCTAACATGTGGTGCTAACATGTGGTGCTAACGTGTGGTGCTAACGTGTGGTGCTAACATGTGGTGCTAACGTGTGGTGCTAACGTGTGATGCTAACATGTGGTGCTAACATGTGGTGCTAACGTGCGGTGCTAACGTGCGGTGCTAACATGTGGTGCTAACATGTGGTGCTGTCATGTGGTGCTAACGTGTGGTGCTAACATGTGGTGCTAACGTGCGGTGCTAACATGTGGTGGGTGCTAACATGGTGCTAACGTGATGGGTGCTATCATGTGGGTGCTGGCATACATGTATGGTACTAAGATTATTTTTGCCTTGTAATGACAATACGGGTATGCACTGATTTAATTCATTTTATGGTAATCATGGGGACCTGTTATTGGGTGTTAACTCTTGTGATGGCATCAGGTTTGAGGTGTTTAACCCTTTGTGGACAGGGCCAGATTGTGCACATACATGTGTGTGTGTGTGTGTGTGTGTGTGTGTGTGTGTGTGTGTGTGTGTGTGTGTGTGTGTGTGTGTGTGTGTGTGTGTGTGTGTGTGTGTGTGTGTGTGTGTGTGTGTGTGTGTGTGATGGCTACTCAATGTGATGGCTAAGTAATTTGTGTCTGCCTCTGTGTGATGGCTATTCTGGGGTACAAAGTGTGTTGTGAATATGATGATTGTTGTTTCCTTGATATCAGTCCTCATTCATGGCAGTGGGCGTGCGTGATGTGTATATCTACGCAAGAAGGACCTTGTACATCTCCTAGCAGCTTCATAAGACCTTGTACATCTCATAGCAGCTTCATAAGACCTTGTACATCTCATAGCAGCTTCATAAGACCTTGTACATCTCCCAGCAGCTTCATAAGACCTTGTACATCTCCTAGCAGCTTCATAAGACCTTGTACGTCTCCTAGCAGCTTCACAAGACCTTGTACATCTCATAGCAGCTTCATAAGACCTTGTACATCTCCCAGCAGCTTCATAAGACCTTCATAGCTAAGCAGTACTTGCATGGAAACACATGTTAATTTATTGTTTTAACTCCGGTTACACATTCCAACTCCCATAATGACTCACTGGAAAATTAAAGACAAAATGAACATGCTTGTGCAGTATTGGACTGGGGACTGTTAACAATGGTGGGCTGGGAACTGTATGCATGTTACCTTCAAGTCTTCTGGGCACTGCAGCTTTTCTGCGATGTGTGTGTGTGTGTGTGTGTGTGTGTGGATATGTGTGTATGTGAGGTTGTATGTTACCAATGTGTATGTGTAGGGGACCACATAATGGACATTACTGTTGGGCAGGGTGGTGTAGGGATTTCCTTATGTGTGGTTATGTTTCCTGCTCGTCCTACATCACATGACCACACATTATACATTCACAACTCACACAACTACATATAGTGGTTAAACCACATCACACACACACACACACATACACACACCTATGCACACCCACACACACACCTATGCACACGCACACACACACACACACATATGTGTTGTATTCGTATCCACACATGCTTGGCTGTGTGTGTAAAAGCCATGTTGTGCCTGTCACCAATTCTGCTGTTTCTCTCTGCTGCACACACACACACATGCACACACACACACACACACACACACACACACACACACACACACACACACACACACACACACACACACACACACACACACACACACACACACACACAGGATGCCTCTAAGAATGACTCCTACTGTTGGGTGTGCCATGATGGTGGTGATGTTCTCTGCTGTGATAGGTGTCCCAGGGTCTTCCACGTCCAGTGCTCTGGTCTGGCCAGGGCCCCTGAAGGAGATGAGGAATGGTTCTGTCCTGTGTGCAAGGTAACCTCTCTGTCTCTATGGTAACCTCTCTGTCTCTATGGCTTGTTATGGTGTTCCTGTTGTATCAGTCTGTGTGGTGAATAAATATTTTAAACAGTGCAACGGCATATAGGTGATGGGATGAGTTTTGAGCAATGGTGGGCATCTATTGGATGATGGGAGGAGTTTTGAGCAATGGTGGGCATCTATTGGATAATGGGAGGAGTTTTGAGCAATGGTGGGCATCTATTAGGTGATGGGATGAGTTTTGAGCAATGGTGGGCATCAATTGGATGATGGGAGGAGTTTTGAGCAATGGTGGGCATCTATTGGATGAAAGAGGAGTTTTATGTAAGGAATAGACATCTGCTGGGGATGATGGAGACATGTTGATTGTTCAGGTGTTCCATTTATCATCATCTGGTTTGTCTGTTGTTCAAAGAATATAGCAAAGAAGACAAAGAGGTCACGTCCACAGAGCCTCAAAGACCTGCTGCTTCTGGCCTGTAGTCGCATGAGGTTTCCCGGGGTGAGCCCGCTGTTACCTGATCTGTGACACATTCTGTTGTGTGACTAAACTCTTTGTTTGGGGGTTTGACCCATTTTCAGACTGAACTGTTCCAACGGGATGTCCCCGATGATATCATTTATCACTACAAGGAATACATATTCTTCCCGATGCACATTGGGAAGATTGAGCAGGTGAGCGTGTGTCTACTGATGTCCTCTTCCCAAGAGCCACCATTCACGTCTCTTTCCTTTTTCCTTGTTTTTCTTTCTGTTGTTGTAGAAAGTGAAAGGTGTAGGGTACCAGTCCACCAGGGAGTTCCTGCATGACACTGAGTGGATACTCCACAACTGCATCATTTACAATGGAGGTCAGCTGTCAGAGCTGTGTGCATGTGTGGTGTGTGTTAAGCCCACACATACATGTACACACGCCCACACATCACACACACTGTGTGTGATGTGTGGGCATGCGTACATGTATGCGTGCTGTATGTGGTACATGTGTGTGTGTGTGTGCAGATAGTTTACCACTGACCTTGTCCATCAGCCAAGCATGCTCTGACAAAGATTGCCAAAGGAATCATTAAAGTTTGTAAGGAAGATGTGAGTCAGATGTTTCCAACCTCAGCTGTGTCAAAAACCTTATCTGCACCTGCTCACACTACCCTCTAACCCACACTTACCATCTAACCCACACTTACCCTCTAACCCACACCTACCCTCTAACCCACCTACTCACACCTACCCTCTAACCCACCTACTCACACCTACCCTCTTACCCACCTGCTCACACTACCCTCTTACCCACACCTACCCTCTAACCCACCTACTCACACCTACCCTCTTACCCACCTACTCACACCTACCCTCTAACCCACCTACTCACACCTACCCTCTTACCCACCTACTCATACTTCTAGATGAGGGAAATTGAATTATGTCCTAGCTGTTATAAGCTGACAGTGCAACAACCTGAGGACTGGTTTGCCATGCCATGTGTAAGTGACGTCTGGTCTGTTGGCCATGTGTAAGTGACCTCTGGTTGTTCAGAGAAAAGTTATTTTTAATTGTCCAGGTTTGGTTATTGAATAAACCCCACATGATGGTTTTAAGCAAGTTCAATGCTTTCCCACCCTAGAATTGATGGTCTTGACCTGGTTTTGTCAAACAAAAAATCCTTTTGTCTTTTTGGTCTTTACATGTATTCGACAAACAAGGATGGTTTATGCCCTGGGTGCACAATTCCTGGATGGAACTTGTGTGGCTTTTTGCTTAAAACCACATTCAGAAAACCAAGCCTGGACAGTTTATTTTTTCCTGTGTTCATTGTGAGTGACCTCTGGTTTGTCAGTTGATGTATATCACATTGAAGGAATGATAGAATGTGGAGACATAGGTGTGTGCCTTGGTTATGTGGGGGCATAGGTGTCTGCCTTGGTTATGTGGGGACATAGGTGTCTGCCTTGGTTATGTGGGGAAATCAACTATATCATCAACCTCCTCTCTCCCTCTCCTCTCTCCCTCTTTTCAGTATCCTCCCCATCGTGTTGTGCTAGCCAAGGTCAGGGGATACCCCTTGTGGCCCGCTAAGGTAACACTACTCCTCCCATATTTCACTTCATAACCTAACCTTAACATGTGCTCACAGCTTATCAGTGAGACATCAGATAAGTGTGATGTAAGGTTCTTTGGACAACATGATAGGTTGGTACAGTATCCATTAGTGCACATGCATGTATCCCTGGTCTCCTACTTCACCACTCCCCCATATCCTTTCGCTTTATTGTTACTAACACCTTCACACTTGTCACCACTCTCCTTCACTGTCACCCCTCTCCCTTCATTGTCACCCCTCTCCCTTCATTGTCACCCCTCTCCCTTCACTGTCACCCTCTCCCTTCATTGTCACCCCTTTCCCTTCACTATCACCCCTCTCCCTTCACTGTCACCCCTCTCCCTTCACTTGTCACCCTCTCCCTTCACTGTCACCCCTCTCCCTTCATTGTCACCCCTCTCCTTTCACTGTCACCCCTCTCCCTTCACTTGTCACCCCTCCCCCTTCACTGTCACCCCTCTCCCTTCACTGTCATCCCTCTCCCTTCACTGTCACTCCTCTCCCTTCATTGTCACCCCTCTCCCTTCACTGTCACCCCTCTCCCTTCACTGTCACCCCTCTCCCTTCACTGTCACCCCTCTCCCTTCACTGTCACCTCTCTCCCATCACTGTCACCCCTCTCCCTTCACTGTCACCCCTCTCCCTTTACTGTCACCCCTCCTTATCCTTATTTTTTGCTTTAACCCCATAGGTCCTTGGTCCCCAAGTCCTGTATCCAGCCTCTCACAGGACCTCCACCTACCCCTACCACCAAGACCCAACACTGGCAGGTAGCCATGCACGAGCTCCAGAAGTACCGACAGAACATCAGCGCCATGCTGGAACAGATGGGTGGGGGGAAACCCTACCACCTGGTGGAGTTTGACAAGGTCCCAAAGCCGTCCAAGGAGGGGAAACCCCTCTCCATGAAGCCAAAGGACGAGAAGCAGCAGTCAAGCAATGGGGACAGCAATGGCGCCATGTCTGAGTTTGACTTCCCCGACAGCAATGATGGCCTTCAGGAGAGCCTATCGTCCAATCAGATCTCTGTCTCCAACCACATCCCCTGTCCCCCACAGCTGGTGGTGGTCAGTAGTCACGACGACGGGGGCAACATGGCCGCCCTCTTCCAGGGGAACGACAGCATCTCCGAGCCCTCCAGTCCGGGAAGTGAACCAGAGCTCCAGATAGACCTGGGCCCCAGCGAGCGGAGGGGAGGAGGAGGTGGGGACAAGTCCATCAGGGTGGCCCCCTCCGCCAGCCGCTCCCTCCTGGGGACCATCAAGAGGACTGTGGCCACGCCCATTGGTCTTGACTTTGCCCCAGAGGTCACCAGGACGACCACACCCACCGGAGGATTCCTTGCCTCCACCTCCTCGTCTTCCTCCTCCCCATACCTCCACACGCCCACCCGCTTCAAGAGGACAAAGGGGAGACCTGGGGAGGCGTTGTCTGACATAGCCACCAGCTTAGCCGTGCGCAGGGTGGCCCAGTTGGGGTGTGGCCAACCGGTCCTCATCCCCTCCACCCCGAACCAAAACATATCACTGACCGCGCCCCCATTGTCGGCAGGGGGTCCCACGTCCCCGTCGCTAAACCCCACCCCAAACTCCCCTCCCATCGTGTCATCCGCGGGGTTGGTCCAGGATGAGCCGGGGGTTTCCCCCCGTCCCCCTCCTGCCCCTCCCACTGTGCCCTCCGGGGACGGGGAACAGGGTCAGACGTCTCTCTCCAGCCAGTTCAGCAGCATCTATCCCAAGGAGAAAACAGCCATTGCTGTGGTGGACCTAGACCAGAAGAGGGTGAGGAAGAGGAAGGGAAATGACCCAGAGAACCCTCCTCCTCCCTCTAAGAAGGTCGTCAGGACGCCTAAGGGAAAGGTACAACCTCACAACCCCAGCAGTGCCTCCTACCTGACTCCGCCCATCATCACCATGGTAACTGCCGTGCCGAGCGTGATAGTTGCTACCAGCGAATCTACTCCTCCCCAGCCCCAACCCCATCCTCCTCCCCAGGCTGCTGCCACAACCCTCCTCCCCCTTCCTGCAGTGGAGGTGGCCCAGGCTGGTGGTAGAGGGACGAGTCCTACTGCCCCCCGGGGGTTGGGCGCACCCCCCAAGGGGGCTAAGCGCATGAAGGGCATGAAGCTCCACGTGCCCAAGCAGCCGGTCAATCCTGCTGGTATTCCCAGCTCTGCCACTGCGGCTGTAGCCACCAGTAGCATGTTGGCACCGCCCCCTGCCCCGCCCCTCGCCGAAAAGGCGGCGCCTCCAGCTGGTGTCCAACAGGGAGAGGAGGGCGAGGGGCAGGAGGAGATGATGGTGGAGGGTAATGGCCTTTTGGCGGACACCATTAGGCAAGTGGATCGCACCTTCAAGGCTCGGATGGACCTATTGACGGGGCAGCCTGGGGACCTGGGCTTCAAGTATTTTACTGAAAAGGTGTTTAGAAAATTGTGTGTGTTGTGTGAAGTATCATGCGTATTTCCAGAGACGTGTGCGTGTGTGCATATGTGTACATGTATGTGTGTCTGTCTCTATCTAGTATTATGCATTAACCCTTTGTCCTCCCAATCTCCCTCCAGCTGATGACGTCCATTAAGACTGTCCTCATTGAGATGCTCTCTACCTTTGAGGCCAAGGGTAAGATGGGAGCCAAGCAGCTGAAGGAACAGCTGCACATGGGGTGGCCCGTACCCTCCTCCCAAGGGTACCTGGAGCAGCTGAGGAAGGAGCTGAAGGCAGAGATGAGGCAGCAATTGGAAGTGGTGAGATACCCCCTCCTGTGAGGGGTGTGGTGGCGTGAGGGGAGGGGGAGGGGATGGAGAAGAGGGATGGATGGGAGAGGGAGGGGTTGGAGGAGATGGTGAAGCTGAAAGCAAATTACTGATTTGTTCTACATGTATTTATAGTACTATAAGTCTTCATCTACTCCATTTTCAACCTCAGCTAATGCCTTTCCCACCTAATAAAACCCTTTTCTCTTTCAACCATTCTCCTCTCCTCAAGTCACACATTCTTAACCATTAAGTCCTGTGGCTTCACTTTGCCCCTCCCCCAATGGCTCCTCACACCTAATAAAGCCCTTTTCTCTTTCAACCATTCTCCTCTCCTCAAGTCACACATTCTTAACCATTAAGTCCTGTGGCTTCACTTTGCCCCTCCCTTCTTCCCCCTCCCTCAATGGCTCCTCCCACCACATCAGGTTAGGGCATCAGCTGCCTTGGAGAGGGAACAGGTGGTGAATGAGGTAAGGAGGCAGTCTGAAGCAGAGAAGGATATTGCCATTGTCGAAACCAAGAAGAAGAAATGGGTATGAGACCTATCCAATTATCACCCTGCACTGTATAACATCCTCATAACACACAACACCCTCCTCACATTAAAACACTCCTCCCCCTCCACACCTCATCCTCCTCCCCTACCAATAACTACCTCTCCCTCAACAGTGCAGCTATTGCTTGAAGGAGGCTCAGTACAATTGCTGTTGGAATGCAAACTACTGCAACGAGCAGTGCCAGCAAGCCCATTGGCCGGAGCACATGAAGCAGTGCACACAGCTCCAACAGATGCCTCCCCCACGTACCCCTGTTGTCACCAGTGAGGGTGGGAGTGGAGGACCGTCAAATTCCAGAGGGTCTCATCCCCAGGCCATCATGTCTCCCATTTTAACAAACCAGGACCAGCAATCCAACGTCTTTGTCTACGGTCACCACGCTCCTCCTCCCCAGTCCCAGATGGTGTCCAGCATGCCTTCCATGACAACAGCATCGGTTGGTCGCCACCACAACATGAATTCAGAGTCCCACATGAATTCAAAGATGATGATGGAACAGCACCAAATGGAGCACCCGAGCATGGAAACTGAGGGGTTAATTCTTCCTGCCACCAACCCCACTTCCCCACCTCACCACATTCGAAACATGCTGCTCAGTCAAGGACAGGGTGTGACCAAGCGTGAGGTCATTACTGGGGGGAATTCCATCATGCTCCACTCCCACGGGATTCCCCTCCAGCACGCTGGAGAGGGCGTGCCCCCAGGTGTGAACCACGCCTCCTCAGGCGGGCTGGTGAACATAGCACTGCACGGTCAGCAGGGACCGATGAGCCCCGCCTCTTCAGCGCCTAGCAACCCTCACTCCATTCAGAGCCAACCTGGTGGATACAACTGGTCATACTCTCAGCCCGTGCTGCTTGGTGATGGATATCCTCACCACATGCTCCCTACAATGCAAGCTTCGTCTTCCCAAGCACAAGGCTTCTTCAAACCGTTTTGATAAAATAAAAATTATTATTTTTTGGGAGTGGAGTGGTTGGTTGTCCTATTGTTCCCATTCTGTCCATTTTACCCCCTCCCTCCTCCCCTTCCCTATTGGTGACCTTTGCACTCATTGTTTCACAAGTCATGAAATCAGCTTTATCTGTGAACAATTCCCTGTGTGTGGGTGGGAGGGAGGGTGTGGGTGTGTCATGATTGTGAGAATCAGATTTCAAGTAGTGCATTCTGAATCCATATATATATATTGCACGTTTGTTACAAAAAAAGCAAATCCTGTAGTGGGTTAAAGCTGTGTGTGAAATGAACACAAATTCTATTTATTAAAAAAGCATATTTTAAAGCATGTTTACCTGCTATTTTGCGCAGGATCAGTTACAGAAGCTATTGAAGACACCTCCAATATGTGACATGGAATGCTTTGTATATTGACTAGTGTGGTCTTCAAAACCAAAGAAGCTTAATGTTGCGTGCAACTCAATGAATCCAATTATATTTAAAACAGGAGTTTTACTAGAAAAATTTGCTAAATTTAATTGTGTTACTCTAATGTTTGTGTGTTTTTCAAAACCAAAGAAGCTTATAGCATGCAGAGTTAACGTTATACTTCATACATCACAGCTGGCCATCATGCACGTCAAGGCTAAGGTGTGCTCAAGTGCATGTATGTATATGGCTATCCATTAGTGACATCATCTGTAGTTGATATTTTGGCATGGCTATTTTCATTGCCAGCGTGGGCACGTATCTAGACCACCAAACAGGTTAACTTCAGTTGTGATGACATGTGACCTGATGTGAGGTTGAATAGCAAAACCTGTTGTGAGAAAATGCTGTTATTGTATCATGCTGCCTTAACAAAGGTTTAAAAAAAGTAGCACGTATGGACACATGCAAAGGATAAGGAACTAAATCTCTACCAAGCACACAGGACTCTGATGTTCCATCTACACAGACACATCCAAAGAGAAGTCCAGTGGCCAAAGTATGCTGAAAATGTTGAGAACAAAACAACCTTGACATAAGGAGTTAACAATCGCAATGATGCTCAGATGGTGAAAGTAGAATATGTGACATGACAAGAGTGAATCCATAAGGAAATGGCACATACAATGCTGGGTTGTTTGCTTCATAGAGGCAGCTTGCTGATAACAGTATTTCCCGGGCTTTCCAATGCTATTTGGAGGTGCATTGTTCACAAGTGCCTAAAAAAAAGCAAAGTATATTCCGTACTGTGTGGGATGTATACTGTTACTTGCAGTACTGTATGGGAGATTAAAATTGTCAGGTATAATACCACTTAGATGCAGAATATAAATGTATTAAATTGCTAAATGAAATATAGTTAAGTTAGTAACAACTGCCCAGGCATGAACTATAATGTTCTGCTAAAACACATATTACTGCATCAGTACCCATTTCAGTTTCATCAAAGCAACCCTGCAGTTTAGCACACACATAGTTCAATGAACATGTAGACGACATTGATTGCTAATTCCATGGAGAAAGTATTTCACTTTCTCACCATCGCATTAAACATAGTACACACGATATTGCATCCTATTGAACTCATTAGGATGCAAATATGCTAGCGTACAAGTCCTACCGATTCAATGATTTAGACCGCCCCACATCAGCAGTATCAAATGCCAGGACTTGCTGACATGGTAATCACAGGACATCAAAAGATATACTATGACCAAGCCAGAGGGCAACTTTTCAAAACTCGCCCCTCCCACCCCCTAGCTTGCCCTATCTGTCGTTGCAAGTCGCTGCCTAGAAATACATTATTGCTTACTCACCTCGATAACAGAAGCTTTCAAATCATTGCCCTCCGTTAGTTCCCGAAAATTTTCAGCATTAGTCTTGCCAGATCTAAGGTTCTTCTTGATTCCTGAGTGCCCCTACCCTCTTACCTCATATCAACCTTCAACCCCCCATGGTTTTAATAACTGCAGGGAGGATCAACAGGGGTGTAGTTAACATAAACCATGCACCTTCTAATGAGATTCCTTCACAAAGTGAACTCATTAGCGGTGGGTTGAGGCGACCGCTAGGAACAACAAAAACCCTAGCCTAACATCAATATGTTTCACACATATACATGTATTGTCAACCCCCATGGTATAGGGGGGTTGATATAGGGGTATAGGAACAATGCAGTCTTGGTTGAAACACAAACGGTTACTCTGTAAACAGAATCGTTGCCGCAAACAGGGACCTAAACCGTAAATATGAGGAGCGTTAGGTCCGCGACGTACCCTTATACATGTATGTATGTATCTTATACGTGCGTGTGAATCTGGAGGGTTTGTGTGTATAGGTACCTGTTTGCGGCAACGATTCCTGTTTACAGAGTAGCTGTTTGTGGTTCAAACCAAGTTACAATACCATTGAATGTGGCCACGAGGAATTTTTGCGACTTCTAACTGATACACCTATTTTGAATTCGTACAATACCTATATGTTATAATTCTAATTATTTATATATATATATATACATAACAAGTCATGCATCAGTTTTAGCCGGTTTTTTGTTAGATATGAAGAAGCAACTACTCGCTGTCCTAGTTTTAGTCGGTGGTCTTGTAGCTGCCTGTGTGGGCAAACAATCGGAAGAGGGCATCGTGCAGCTGCAGCAGGTGAACGAAAATAGGGCCACAAGTTTCACAAACGACATCAGGAGAGCGTTCGTTCCAAGTGTCATGCCTGCAAATCAGCAGTGGGGAATATTGTGCCTAGTTCCTAGAAGGCTTGACATCGCTACTAACTTTGCCACTATTAACGCGATGGGTTTGTGCACAGCCCCTGCGCGGCCGGATCCGCAGCACCGAAATATTCACACTGAATCGATATTGTTACCGCAGTGGAATAGACTTTTGACATTGCACAATGACCTAACGTCGAACCTTAACGCGCGAAACTACGACATGTTCTTGTACACCTTCAACAGTCCGTGTGGCGGCACTTCAGGTGGCTGCGTGAGCCTAATAATCAATGAGGTTCGCAATAAGATACACGAGAGTAATACATTCCAGACTTTCTACATTACTTTCTCACAACCGTACATTTATCCACCTGGTAACAATCAAGAGCCAGGTGCGCGTCGTAGATTTGCCGTAGAACACAACAATATTCCGGGCCGACCACCGAAGACCAGAGGCCGCATCGAAATGTTCAATAAAATATCTTTACCACCAGGATGAACTGCATGCATGAAGAATGTACTGTAACCACCATATGTAAATAGTGTTATTTCAGTGTAGATTTGCTGCATGATGTTCAAGGTGGCTATTGAGTACTCGGTGCTTTATTCTTTCAGCTAGTCAATTATCAATGACGCTAACGTCGATCTCCATTTGGAAACTCAGTCTCAGATGCATAAGGCAGGGGCGAATCCAGAAATTTTTTTGGGCAAAGGGGAGGGCGTTAATAATCATGGTTTGGGCGTGGCTACGAAATATTGCGCGTAAGAGAGGAAGATGTACCCGGGGTCTTGGGCCGCTTTTTACTGTTATCATGTTACTTCGGCGCGTTTTCGCTGTATTTATATGATCAGGGCGACATAAGACACCGCCCCTTGAAGCTATGAATTAAATTTAATTTCTAACTTGGCCCCCCCCACCCCCCCCCCCCCCCCCCCTGATCCGCACTGTAAGGGTTATAAAAAACGCCGGAGAGACGTGCATAGGGATTTGGTAATTAGGGTTATGCCCTTCGTATTCATCCTGAAGGGTCAACTACAGCGGCGTAGACAACTTTTTAAACTGGGGGGGGGGGGGGGGGGGGGGCAAATTTTAATCACTTGACCACTAATTAAATATTCATTGCTGTAACATGTCGTTATTATCACAACTGACAAATCAGAGAT
>OY811973.1:9256122-9284218 GCA_963681505.1 Eunapius fragilis | reverse complement strand
GTCTCCTGGTGGGGGTGTCACTTAGTACACATGGTGTGGGCGTGTCACTTAGTACCATGCAGTGGGCGTGTCCTTAGTACGCATGCATTCCCTCACAAGGCGCGGAAGGCGTTCATTGAGCGGCAGAAGATGGGTCGCCTCGGGAAGACAGAGGAGGTGGCTTACCTTGTGGTGTACCTAGCCAGTGATGAGGTGGGCATTGTTTAGCAGTGTGAAGGAGGACATATGTACTTGTCCTAATGATAGGTTTGACAGCTACTTGCATGGAGCTTGTGCACTCATGATAGTTAAGTGGTGATACTAATACTGTGTGCAGTTCAGTTACGTGTGACATCACCAGTTTTATTTTGTTTTTTTGTTTTTGTTGTGGAGTGTTTCAGGCATTTGCCCTATTACATAAGTGAACAGGGACTAAAAAACATTGTACACTACATCACACACACACACCACACACACACACACACCACACACACACACACACACACACACACACATGCACCCTGTAGATTATAATATGAAATGCATCAGAAGGTACTTATTTTGTTAAATGTGGGAACTAAACTGATGGTGGACTCGTTCAGCTTATTTGCAATAGCAGTGCAATAGCACACGTGTGCGAATGTGGCCACCTATTTATGTTTGCGCACAAAACATCCAGTTGATATGCACAACAATCGTGTGTGCAGGAAAATATTATACAATGATATGCAATACAAATTGATAACTACATGTGTAAGTTTGGATTGGCAGGATGGATTTTGCTGTGGCTAGTTGTACAATGTAAGCACACACCACAGGTAACAGACACCTTCCTCGCGTTCTGCACCATGCCCAAGGTTCCCACAATACATCTAAAAGATGCCGTACACTTATTTTGTACGTAGCACACCATAACTCCTCCTTCCATTGCCCTTCTCTTCCACACAGTCTGCCTTTGTAACTGGAACTGATATTGTGATCGATGGAGGGTGGAGTATTTGACGTGGCCGACAGACTACTGTTTGTGACATTAGGCTATTCCCATGACATGTAATGGTGTATCGTGATTGCAGTGCCGCTGTGCACACGAAATATGAAAGTGAAAGCACGACGTAGTCATAGTTACACTAGCTAGATATGTGCGGTTTTGTTATAATAAATAACACATTTAAAAATGGTACAAGCACACAATGAACACACAAGAGAACTTTTTCCCCCCCTCTCCATTGACTACGCTATTGCACAGTTATAGCCACGTGATCGTTTTTTGAGAGGACAACAGCAGCTGCTCCAAACCTGGTGCTAGGGAGGGTGGGTCCTGGCAGCCATTTGTGCTGGGAGGAGTCGTAGCATTCCACAGAGGACAGGTGCTGGACTCCATTGGAGCCACCTGTGGGAGGTGATGACATGGGGTCATCCGTGATAACGCATCGACTGACTGACTACTTTAGCATTAATCATCCTTGAAGGTACATCAACCATTATATTTTTATATCTGAAAAAACCCACAACCTCAAAGCCCTATACGTTGGGATCATGCAATAAGGGGTGTAGTTACCATGAACATGTACAGCCCCCCTCCTTAGGGGTAGCAAGGGATACAGCCCCCCTCCTTAGGGGTAGCAAGGGGTACAGCCCCCCTCCTTAGGGGTAGCAGGGGTACAGCCCCCCTCCTTAGGGGTAGCAGGGGTACAGCCCCCCTCCTTAGGGGTAGCAAGGGGTACAGCCCCCCTCCTTAGGGGTAGCAGGGGTACAGCCCCCCTCCTTAGGGGTAGCAGGGGTACAGCCCCCCTCCTTAGGGGTAGCAAGGGGTACAGCCCCCCTCCTTAGGGGTAGCAAGGGGTACAGCCCCCCTCCTTAGGGGTAGCAAGGGGTACAGCCCCCCTCCTTAGGGGTAGCAAGGGGTACAGCCCCCCTCCTTAGGGGTAGCAAGGGGTACAGCCCCCCTCCTTAGGGGTAGCAAGGGGTACAGCCCCCCTCCTTAGGGGTAGCAAGGGGTACTGCATAAAGTCAGCCCCCCTCCTTAGGGGTAGCAAGGGGTACTGCATAACATGAGAAATATGATTGCAAGTAAAAGTAAGAATTCCCAACTCTCAGGTACAGCCTAACGCACATGCCTGGTATTTGAAATCATGTCTGCTTTTAAAAATCTACTCCTTGGTAATCACCAACCATTCACTCCTAAGCACATCTCCATCACCCCTCCCTCTAGCACACTCCTCCATCATCACACCAGCATACCTCCACCATGAACACCTACCCCTTGCTCCACATTACACCTTCACCATTCCCCTTGCTCCACACTACACCTCCACCATGAACACCTTCCCCTAACTCCACACTACACCTCCACCACAAACACTTACCCATGACATAAATAATGCTATCCATGGTGACCATAGTCAAGCCCATCCGTGGCTCTGCCATTGTTGCTGCAATGGGCTCCCACTGGTTCACTTCATCACTGTAGATCTCAGCATGGTTTACTACCTGACCATCTATCTGACCTCCACAAACAAAGATTTCTCGTCCAACCACGGTAGCAGCTAAATAAGTGTGTGTGTGTGTGTGTGTGTGTGTGTGTGTGTGTGTGTGTGTGTGTGTGTGTGTGTGATATTGTGAACGTATTGAGGCATAAACACCCTACATGTATAACACAAAAGTACATGTACATTGATTAGGAACATACAAATCAATAGTGTTTGTGTGTGTGCGTGTGTATGTGGTATGCATGCTGTATGTGTGGCGTGTTGTGTGGTATGTGTATACCCAGAGATACCACTGTTCATTGGATACATATATGGTCTCCCCTTCCCCCTCCTCCACCACCGCCCCCACCCTCTACAATAACGCCTGGCTTGCTTGATTGGGCATATTATGCACAACTATGTGTAGGTTATTGCACTATGGCGAATGTGTACAGGTTGCAAGTTATTTCTAAATGCAATCACCATTGCATGCATGCAGTTCTGTTTCAGGCGAAAGGGAAGGTTGATAAAACCAAAACAAAAAATGGCTGATAAAAGCAAACAACAACAAAAAGGGGTCCACACACGCACACACACACACACACACACACACACACACACACACACACACACACACACACACACACACATACACACACACACACATACACACAGCTTACCAAAGTTGGCTCTCTGCATGCACATGTCCGACACGGGCTCCCACGTCCGGTTCAGGAAATCAAACCTTTCCACTGACCTCAGCTTCCCCCTGTCACCGAACCCTCCAATGGCGTAGAGGTGCTTGTTCAAGAAGGCAGCCGCCAGTTCGCTCCGCCCCTCGAGCATGGCCGGGTGATAGGACCACTCGTCTGCATCAGGATCATACACTTCCGCAGACTTGAGGAACACAGACCCGCTGAACCCTCCCAGGACAAATATCCTCCTTCCCGCCGCCACGGCGGCACAGTCCCGCCTCTCGCTCGACAGGGACGCCACCCGCGTCCACAGCCCCGTCTGGGCCGAGAACTTCTCCACCACAGAGAGGGGCGTGGTCAGGTCCGTCCCTCCGACGGTGTACAGGTCGCCGTTGAGGATGACGGCGCTGAACCTGCAGCGGGGGGTGGCCATCTTCGTACCCTGCCTCCACGTCTGCTCGTGTGGGTTCAAGATGGTGACGTCTCCCACCACCTCCCCCTCGGAGGTGGTACCCCCGAGGACGCACACAAAGCCCTGGGTGGAGCTCCTGGGGTGGGCCTTCTGAGGGGTCGTCATGGTGAAGACGGTCGATGGGTTGTGGTGGTAGTCCAGCGCTTCCTTCAGCATCAGTCGGCCCTCTCCGGTCGACTGGAGGAGGGGGTCGCGGGAGACCACGTCTGTGAGGTAGGCGTGGGGCATGACGGGGAAGCGGATGTGCTTGTAGAGCCGGAGCCCGCCGTGGTGCCGGGAAACGTGGTCGTGCCGAATCCACAGCCCGACCGCCTCGTAGGCGTCCTCTTCCTTGCTCACGTTGATGCGGTCGTCTCCTATCAGGCTCTCCAGTTCCTCCGCCGTCAGTTGTAGGAACTCGCTGCCCCGGGCGACGGCGGGGAAGTTTTCCGCGGCGTAGTTGGTAGCGGTCTGGAGGAGTGCCTTGATGTTGTGGCGAGCGGCGAACCGCCTAACGCCGAGGCAAGTCTCCGCGGTTAAGCGCGCCTCGATGTGGGCCACGCATGCGCCCGCTAAGTCCGCGAGTCCCAGGGCGGCGGCGGCAACGAGCGTTCCTTGCGCGGTGGCGTCCGTAATCTCCAGCTTGCCCGAGTACGCGTACCCCATGATCCGCTTCACGCCGTCTCCCTCGAGGTCCTTCAGGATGACTTGCCCCGAGCTGGCGTCATGTCCTGGGGCGGTGAACAAGGTTCTGAAGTAAGGTATCTTGGCCGCGAGAACTACCTTGTGCGCGGAGATGGACAGCGTTGTTGTGTTGGTGGTTTCGCATTCGACCATCACGTTAACGTCGCACAGCTTCCTTGAAAGCCACAGGTCTCTTATTTCCTTGCAGAAGCGGGCGTTGTGGTCCTCCTCATGATACATGATGTCATCGTGTACAAAAACGCAGAAGGCAGGCGTACTTTATAGGTGGAGAGGCATTTGGAATTTCAAAAATTATCGTGTTTTGCGAATAATAAGAGCACACGGATGGTTAAAAGTTTGAGAGACGGTTGTTTGGCGTACATAGCCAAGAACATTTCCACCATTAGCCGTTTGGGGACGTTCCTTAGCGTCAGAGACAAGGAGATACTCCTGGAAAGGCTATGTTGGCACGGCCTGCTAACGCCGCAAAGTATACCTTACGTCACCTACCATCTTTTCTCGGGCACGTTACAGAGAGTCAATCTGTCGTATTGCAGCCAGGTGGATGACAAGCTACTAGAGGTCCTCTCTCAGAGCGGCTGCAGGCCGACGAATGTGGCGATTCATGAATGTTCGTCCGTCACAAGTAAGTGTCTGCCTATGATTTTGCGGTTGGTCATAACTGTTCAGTGTTTTCGACAACATACGTGTTAATTTCATACATTCTTTATCGGTTGTGATCATTTAATCATTTGAACTGTTCCTTAGGTGTAGTAACGTTAATTGTCAACGGCCAATGCCCTTGTGTGTGTGTGGGGGGGGGGGGGGGGGTGTTAAAGTTATAGGGAGGGAAAAGTGACACAACTCTACTGTTGAGCGGACTGTGAATCTGGTCTCCAAATATGTTTGTCCAACCTTCCACGAGAGGAGCCTACCAGTAACTCAAGGGGAGGGAGGGGGGAGGAGGGAGGAATACAACTATGAATACCGTAATGTATCCTGTGACTACGGTGCTCATACTATTACCTAATAGCATAGGCGGGGCCCAACACTTACCAAAGGGAGGGGCCAACCCCACGAAGGGTGCCAAGTGGGGAGGGGCACTATCAATTTTGTAATCTTAGTCATTTGTTAATCGCTATATGTACGCTCAGATGAGTGTTAGAAGCTATTTTACTTTAGAAACACATAGCTACATGTAGTAATCATATTGCAACACTACAGTAATACAATTACTTATAGGGGTTGGGGAGGGTGGGGGAGGGGCCATGGCCCCTTGGGCCCCCCACTGGTGCCACCTATGAATAGTGCTCTTGAAATCTACACACAATGGCGCTCATAAGTCTACCTACACAATGGTGCTCATTTGACATCCAGTGGTGCTCATTTGACATCCAGTGGTGCTCATTTGACATCCAGTGGTACTCATTTGACATCCAGTGGTGCTCATTTGACATCCAGTGGTGCTCATTTGACATCCAGTGGTGCTCATTTGACATCCAGTGGTGCTCATTTGACATCCAGTGGTGCTCATTTGACATCCAGTGGTGCTCATTTGACATCCAGTGGTGCTCATTTGACATCCAGTGGTGCTCATTTGACATCCAGTGGTGCTCATTTGACATCCAGTGGTGCTCATTTGACATCCAGTGGTGCTCATTTGACATCCAGTGGTGCTCATTTGACATCCAGTGGTGCTCATTTGACATCCAGTGGTACTCATTTGACATCCAGTGGTGCTCATTTGACATCCAGTGGTACTCATTTGACATCCAGTGGTGCTCATTTGACATCCAGTGGTGCTCATTTGACATCCAGTGGTGCTCATTTGACATCCAGTGGTGCTCATTTGTCATCCAGTGGTGCTCATTTGACATCCAGTGGTGCTCATTTGCACCAGTGACACACACTACACCCAGTACAAGTCATACTACGTCAAATAGTGCTCACTTTGTCATTTATACCAGCAGTGCCACCATTAGGTTATCAAGACTTACATAATACTGTGCATGCAGATGTGTTGTGTTTATATGTATTACCACTGCATCTAAATAACCACCATGTCCACAGCGTAGACTAGTTACTTCATTAAGAAAATTTGAACTCACCCGTAGACAACTTTCAGGATCTGGCTCTGGATGTGACATAGTTGCAGTGGTCGTTTGTACAAGTAAAATCATGCCCTAGGTAATGTGTGCTATTACGTGGTACCATGCCCTAGGTAATGTGTGCTATTACGTGGTACCATGCCCTAGGTAATGTGTGCTATTACGTGGTACCATGCCCTAGGTAATGTGTGCTATTACGTGGTATCTCATTCTGGAGTATAAAAATGATCAGGTCGTGAATTTGTCTTTTGTGGCAGTCACAGTACAAGTAAGAAAAACATTTTCAAATGAAGAAGTTGGAGTGATGTAGGAATTGGAGGTAAAAGGAAGGGAACAAGGTTTTGGGGAAAGGAAAGTTATGTTCCCTTTCTTTTTACACCACCTTTGCCTTCTATTCCTATATACCACCAACTTTCTCATTAGAAAATGTTTTTATTTACTTGTTTCCTCTATTTAAATAAAAGTCTCGTTAGGTGCAGTTCACATTTTTAAAAATGATTTCATGATATGTATTATGATGTGTATATGGTACATATGTATGTACACATCCTTTTTCACCTCTCTCCCCACACCCATTGTCTGTTCTGCTTTACCTATACCCTCTTCTCTCTCCCCTTGGCTCCTCCCCCTCCCCCCCAAAAAGACAGGGGTATAATAAGTCTGTCCAAGATTCTCTGGGATGTGGAGGAGCTGAGACTTCGAAGGCTCAAGCTGGTCACCAGTGAGGGCATCCAATCCATCGCCTCAAAGAGCTTGAAGTACTTGAACCTGAGGAGGTGTGATGGTATTACAGATGCAGGACTGATTGCTGTCATAAGGAACTGCCCAAACATCGAGCGGCTGAACGTGTGTGAACTCCACAAGTTGACAGACTCTTCTCTCGTTTGTGTTGCACAGACCCTTGGAAGTAAGCTGGTAAGAGATAGAGTTGCTTCCCCCCCCCCCAAACACACGCGGATGACTCCATCCCTCCCCTCCCATCACCCTGCATTGAAGATGCAATCAAATTCTGTTTTCGAAGGTTGTGTTATGTAATTTTTTAAGCATTCTTGTGATGTATGTAAAATAATCATTCATTTTTGTTAGCTTTGAATTATCGTCTGATACTGTGGGACAAGGATTTAAAAAATAAATCTGTTTACATGTTATTTGGCACAAATAAATAATAATTCAAGCATTGTAAACAGGCTAGGCATTTCTTGCTTTAACCCAGTCTTTTGAATATTGTTAACAAATATTAAATGGCCAGTCAATTTATGTAACTGCATGCTTAATCTTGATTTCTGCTTGATTTTGAAGGACCTTGGGTTCGATTTGATTTGAAGTACAATGTACGTGTAACATAACATTAATGTTAAATTGACGGACCATCTACGAGTAGACGAAATCGGTCAAAATAATCTACCCGTAGACGCAACTTCAAAGCAATTTCGGGTGTTAATATCCTCCAGATTCTTACTGAGCCATCTAAACAGGTTAAACAACACGTGGGTAGGGACACTTTGCTTCTCTGACAACTCGATTGCTAACTTTCACACAAGGTCGCTCTGGTGAGTAGCATGCGTTAAAGTAGCTGCTCACCGGAGCGACCTTGCGGGAAAGTTAGCAATCGAGTTGTCAGAGAAGCAAAGTGTCCTACCCACGTGTTGTTTAACCTGTTTAGATGGCTCAGTAAGAAAACGAATATTTTCTGGAGGATATTAATACCCAAAAATTGCTCTGAAGTTGCATGTATGGGTAGATGATTTTGACCGATTTCATCTACGTGTAGATGGTCCATCGATTTAACATTAACTGTATCAATGTCAAAGTGTTTTTTTTTTCAAGATGTATTCATAAGAACAGAATAAGCGAAGTTCATATAAACTTTCCACTGTTCATATTTTATTTTATTATATCTGTCTTGTGGGGTTAGTTCCTTCTCTTGTTCGCCCGTTGTTAAGCAAGCATGTAACTTAATTATATCAATTCATTACACACAGAGCACATGCATTAGTGGGTTTAATGTCAGTTTAGGCTTACATGTACGCCCGTGTGCCCACCTGGACATTAGGCTTACATGTACGCCTGTGTGCCCACCTGGACATTAGGGTTACATGTACGCCTGTGTGCCCACCTGGACATTAGGCTTACATGTACGCCTGTGTGCCCGCCTGGACATTAGGCTTACATGTACGCCTGTGTGCCCGCCTGGACATTAGGCTTACATGTACGCCCGTGTGCCCGCCTGGACATTAGGCTTACATGTAAGCCTGTGTGCCTGCCTGGACATTAGGCTTACATGTACGCCTGTGTGCCCACCTGGACATTAGGCTTACATGTACGCCTGTGTGCCCGCCTGGACATTAGGCTTACATGTACGTCTGTGTGCCCACCTGGACATTAGGCTTACATGTACGTCTGTGTGCCCACCTGGACATTAGGCTTACATGTACGCCTGTGTGCCCACTTGGACATTGATGTGCTCCACAGCCATTTAACCTTGGGCCTGGGTAGGTGTTGAAGTAGCTGGCGTGGATTTGGAGGATGTCAAAAACTCTCTTCTCCTATTGCCTCCCACATACGCCTTCCATTCTCCCCTGCTCACATGGCAACACATTGGTGTAGTGTCAGCTGTGTGCGACACCTAGCATAGACCAAATCACATAATACTCGACATGTACTCATGCTTTGCAAACACATACAAGCACACACACAAAGGAGGGGCCTGCTACCTATAACTACTTAAGTTTTGATTTTACCCAAATTTATTTAGAGTGGTGGCACCTGCACCAGCTCAGGGGAAAAAAAACTAACACACACTCACTATGTGAAGAAAAAACCCAACAGACACTGACTTTGTGAAGAAAAAAAACCAACACACACTCACTTCATGAAAAAAAAACCCCCACACACTCACTTTGTGAAGAAAAAAACCAACACACACTCACTTTGTGAAGAAAAAACCAACACACACTCACTTTGTGAAGGAGAAAACCAACACACACTCACTATGTGAAGAAATAACCCAACACACTGCTCTGAACAAACACAGGCACAGAAGTGTTCCATTTGTATCTTCAAGGAGCAGCCTGCTTCCAATATGAAAAAGCATTTCAAAATACACACATGTTGAAGTTTCCAGGTGTCGCGGGCACTGTGACCTGGTCTGAGTGATCTTCCTGCTCCCAAGGCTATTATACCATGGCCAAGCTCACTTGTCTCACATGTATGCAATAGTTCTAATTCACTACGTTCAAACAGCATAAATGTCCTTGGCTTACAGGATGAGGATTGCTGTCATCTAATTGGATTAATTTATGCGTTCTGTACCTATGCCATTGCATGCCTCTCAGGTTTGAAATGGTTCTGCTTTTTATCCTTCTTTGTTTTAACATATTGTAACCTTCAATTCAGGTGGAACTGAAGGCTAAAGATGTGAATTTGACAACGTCGGAATCTGCTTTGGCCCTTGCAAAGCATTGTCCCAATCTTTCAAAGTACGCAGGATGGCAGGATGTAATTTTGGATGGGGTTTGTGGGCTGTCATGTGTTGTGGTGCTGCATACTGCATGTAAATGTCACTGTCTGTCCTCTTAGAGCTGTTTTTGAGAGCTGTGTGAAGCTGGGAGGAGATGGACTAATTCATGTATGTGTCCTGTACTAACTTAACTCATCTATTAAAACCATTTTCTAACCACCATAACCACATTGTGTCAGTGTGGAAGCTTGTCCTATGCATCACACTACAGTGTACATGCCAACCTCCACACCTAACCATTTGTTGTTAACCACTAAGGGGAGCTTCTATTAACCCCCCCAAAACCACACTGTCCATACATGTATGCTAGCCCGTTTTATACGCAAACCCCTATGCTCCAAAATGATTTGCCTCTGATATGACTAATTAATCTTAATCAATGATTTATGCCAGCGACACTACAGCAACCCTAAAATTTCAGCTAGCATATGCTGCAAACTATTTATCTGTAGGTTTACGGTAATGCATTCATTTGTTGGCACTGTTAGAAAGGAGGGCTTGGGTGAGTGGTGCCCTGTAAGTAATGCCTTTCCCCCCCGTCAGATGGCAGAGTCCTGTCCTTTGTCACACCTGGACTTGTCCTTCTGCTACAAGGTATCGAAGGAGAGCCTCGACATCGTCGTCACCACCCTGAAGGCTAAAGGCTGCCTCAAGCGCTTCGTGAGCCTCGGGATGGGCTTCTCGCCGATCACCGTGGAGCTCCTGTCCTCTGTCCCCTCACTCACCCACCTCTGCCTCTGCGGAGTGACAGAGCTGAGTGATGCCATGATAGGCGTGGTAAGTGTGCGTGCGTATGTGTTGCAATGTTTGGACCATGTGTACTCTCTCTCTCTCGGCTTGTGTACTGTGTGGTTGACATAACAGTACGTTGGCCTCCTGCACGGCACATACCTAACCGTACTTAGACCTCACATATACTGATACATATGTGCGGTTGTTGAGATGAGGGTGTGTTGACCTTAACATGATTAACGTCGGAATATATTTGTTTAGCTAAAGTAGAGTTGTCAAAAAACAACTAAATGAGGCAGCAGGGGAATGTTAGGTAGCTGGAAGGGGGTTTCAACAACGTAATCTGAAGCCGTGAACATGAGTGACTTCAAATTGGTATAATTTTTCGAAGGGTCTGGAAGAATTCATTGGTAACGGTAAACACATTTTTGCCACGCAGATGTGCGTATCTCAGCGGTAATCGGTTAATGCACACACCATACTTTGTACATTGCCAGAGAAACAAACCATTCAGGGACATAGTCCTAGTGTGTCTAGTGCTTTCCAACACATTATCTCTTTGCTTGTGTCTTGAGGACCAAAAGCAAAGGAAGTTCTAAATCTTTGGACCACGCCTACAACTACACTTATACAGGGGTGTGTGTACACATGCAAGACAAATTGTTTTTAAAAATTAGTCAATCATTTCTGTGGCATAATTAATTAATTAATTAATTAAATACTGCCACATTAGAAGTTAATATAAGCATGTACTTTGTTGTCCCAGTAATTTCAATTGGTTGAATTTTCAATTAACTTAATAACATAATTGCAAAATTTTACAAGCATACATAATGTAAAAAACACAAGACAACGGGTTGGCTGATATTGTAATTTTATACCATTACATGACGTGTATTTAATCATAAGGAAAAGCATAGAAACATGTGAGAAATATCATACACATAGGATAGCTATATGCGTAGGACTATTTCATCATACACATACTGTAGGATAGCTACATGTATATGCATCATGCACGCAGACTAGTTATAACTAAATAACATGAACAGTGTACATTATAAGAAAGCTTTGCTGATGGCCCAGCCCTTAGAGCAGGCAAGGCCAATGGCTGAATCAAGGGCGGCACTTTGGGTGATGATGACGTGAAGACCTTAAACCTCTAAAATACGAAAACTAAGTTTTATGTGGAGCCAGAACAAAGTAAGACTATAATGACATTCTTTTTTGGCTGCTTCAAGCTTCTTATTAGCTACAGTAGCAGCAGTGCAGTCCCATACCTCCCCAAAGGTTGAAAAGACAAGTGGTGAAAAGCAGGCTTGCTCAACCTCACGTATTCTGGTGTCATTGTTCAAGACGATAGTATAATATTGGGGCGGAGGTCTATTTATGTAACTCTTGGCATCAAAGAAGGACTTCTGTCGGTTCGTGCACCAAAGTTTTTTCCCCCACAGCCACATCTTGGTGCTGCATACCATCAAGTATTAAAAGTTTGTGGTTGAGTTGCTCATCACCCAAAACATCTCACATTTTGTTGTGTCGCTGCAGTCCAATGAATGCTGAACAGTAAACCTGCTCCATAGCCATCACTGTTAGTGTGGGTAGCTTTGAGAGTGGCTGGTGATACTGACGTCCAGATTGTCCCAGAATTCAATTGGCAAGAAGTCAAAGTGAATAACAGAGAATAATTATTATGCTGGTAACTGGTTGTGTGTTTAGGTCCTTTGTATAGAAGTTTATTTATCTATCTTTAAATGCTGTGATGTGATGCTTCTTTTGCCCTGCAACATGATTTAATCAAGGATGAAGACATCTCCATTACCCTTTTATAAACTCAGCAATCCAATCAGTGCATACTCGGGGCCATTCTAGCCATATCAACAGGGTCAATGAATATCCGTTCCCTCGTGTGAGCTGACAGTGTGAATAGGTGTGGCCATAATGTTGACACAGCGCCGTTCAGAACCTCCAGGCCAGAAAACTCCACACCATCCAGAACTGGGCCAGAAAACTAAACTCCATTCATCTCACAATTCCGACATTGGAAGCAAAGGGATGAATCGTGAATTTGGCAGGTTTCAAGAGGAATAGGTTTGACATCCCTGAGTGGTAAAAAACTGTTCAACAAGCACTTACTAGAAAGACAAGTAATAAATACATTCTCTATGAGAAAGTTCGTGGCATATAGGATTGGAAGGCAATAATGGTGTAAAAAAGAAGGAAACAAGGGTCTAATAATTAATATAATAGTCTATATTTCACGCACAGACATAATGTCCTACAAATGTGCTAAATATAGGACTATTACATTTCCCCTGCTTATTAGACTCTTGTTTCCTTCCTTTTTACACCACTATTGCCTTCCAATCCTGTATGCCACTGACTTTCTCATAAAGAATATTTTTATTATCTGTTTTTAATTTCTTCATGAGCTAAAAGATAGTAACTAGACAAATTTGAAATAATACCATTTACTTTAGCGGTGTTATTCATCATTCCTCGCTCCTGCAATATAACCAGCCACAATGGACAAATTTGAAACTAAGCAATTTGTACTAAATGAACTAAGCAATTTGTACTAAATACTAGCTTATGAACACCTGTATTCATAGTCTGTGGCCCTGAGTGGCGATAAGAAACAAACAGTTCAACAAGCACTTACTAGAAAGATATACTGTAATTCCAGCTTCAGCTCCTGAGAACCTGGAGTGAGATCTAGGTAGCATATAGCCTGGGAGTTGGCTCTCACGTGGACGAGGTTAAGTCATCTATAAAGGATTTGTAATGGCTGCAGATTTTGTACTGGCTAAGCAGTAAGCGAGACTCCATATGGCCTCCTCCTGGGTGTGTTTAAGCAGTTGATGGTTTAGACGATGTTGAGTGTTGAGTCAGTTCCAGAGGCTCTCAGAGAAGCTATGCAGGTTGCACTGAGGAACAGAGTGGTAAATGAGGAAGCCTCTGTTGTTAGGTTGCTGTTGCTAGGCTGTACTCTCTGCTAGGCAGCGATGCATGTCCGTCATCCAATGGTTCACAGACCATGAAGGGTGGGGTGGGTCTGGCTACACTGTATGTCTATGTACCAGTCTTCAGAAATCACCATCACCACCACTACACGTACATACACGTACATGAAGAATGAGAATAATAAATGTGCATCTTATTTTGCAATTAACCTTGCGCTGCTATCCATAATGCTGCAGATTACAAGAAACGTTGGCACGAACCTCATAGAACTGGACATATCTGGCTGTCTTGAGCTGACGGACATCACCTGCACCTCCATAGCAACCCACTGCCAGCGCCTGGAGACACTCGGAATGATGAACCTCAGGGAAGTGAAGGGCACGGAGCTTTGTGGGCTGTTCCAGGACAAGAGGGCAAAGAACTTCAAGTGCATAACTCTGTCAGGTACCAAGAATGTGAGTGGACGTTGTTGAACCACCAAACTATGTGCATATGTGTGCACTGTCCTTAGAATTCTTGGACGGGCATGTACTTTAGTTTGCTCTGCATACACACATACACATGCATATGCAGGCTCATACGTACCTATATGTGTGCATGCTCGCACATGCACATGCACACATAAATACGTATGCACATACGTACATGCACGCCCACATACATACACATGCATGTACATTTGCATGCACACACACACACCATTGCATATGCAAGCACATAGACATACGCAATGGCATGCACACATACATACATACATACATACATACATACATACATACATACATACATACATACATACATACATACATACATACATACATACATACATACATACATACATACATACATACATACATACATACCTACATACATGCATACATACATACATACATACATACATACATACATACAAACTCATGTACACACGTATATGTACATTTGTACTCATACTCTATCATCTGCACTACTTCTTACACCACAGCTGTCATTGCGTGTCGTTGAAGCTCTTGTTGGAAACTGTTCCAATCTGGAGATACTTACCATGGCAGGTCTGAAGTCGATCACTGATGAGATAGCCTTCTCAATTGCAGCACACTGTCCCAACATTATGCAAATCAGCTTCAGGAACTGTGACCTAACAGACCTGGGTGTTTGTCAGATTGCCATGCACTGCCCCAGGCTGATCATGATAGCACTGGCCGGCATTCATGACCTTACTGACAAGTGCATCATTGCGCTGGCTGACAACTGTCCTTATCTGGATGAGGTGTATCTCTCTGGCTGTGCCAAGATCACCAAGCAGGCTGTGACGTACCTTGTGGTGAGGCTCTTGTTACCATGCACCCATTATAAATGTCACGTGTACAAGCTTGCTATAAAATTAATAGTAATAATATTTCACTCAACATGTGCCAGCAGATATTTGTGTATGTGTTCATTTAATTCAATGGTAAATAAAATTGAAATTGGCAAAATAACAAGCATGTAGTACGCATTAAGGTTAATTCAGAGAGTTTTGTTTTATTTATACATGTACATTGAAAGCAAGTTATTTTGGTCATGTTGTGTGTTTGGTGAAATATATCCACCATGCTAGTACACACATGTACAGTGCACAGTTTGGCCATTAAACCTCGTGATAATAACACCTGCATAGCAGTAACTATTCCCATGCCATTATTAGTCATACATGTTTATTGATACATGTACTTGCACATGTACTATACCCATCCCTGTCATGGCATTTGGCATATAACCAAACACCTGTTAACTAGCTAAGAGGCTTTTTTACTCTCCAAATTTTGTACATGTATTATGTATGGAGTGCTTGCACACATATTTGAGCACCAAATAAGGTTACGTTTCTAAATGCAAACCTTGTAGAGGTGTATGCTTTGCATTGCACCATAACACTGGCTTTCACACTCCAATGTAACGTATTTAGGTATTCATGTTTGGCTTATTATGTACTAATGTGCATTAGCCATGAATTGCTATTACTGTGGCATACATTATACATGTAACGTGGTTTCCACCACCATACAGGATTGTGCCATTAACTGGGTATATGTCAATCACTCTACGCCAAATGCACCATTTGGACTTCTTATGGCAAAGGACTTGGACACAGGAGAGTACACAAGAGTAGATGACTTACCTCTTGAGCCTCTTGTCAGACGGACAAATGCCATTTAACATCTAAGTCATCCCTCACTACCAGTTTTTATTGTCATTATTTTAACACTCAAATGGGTTATTTACCTAGGGTATTTTTTTATTTTACAAAACATGTGCTTATTATTTTCCATACTGCCCCACTCCTCGATTTCCACCCCCAGTGCAAATTATTATGTGTAGCCGAAAGGCTATTTCTGGTGATGATGAAATGTTATGTGTTGGGATGGTGGTTTAATACATATCAGTTGAATACAGAGCACATGTACGCCACATTTATTTGTATAAGAACAGGTCTACTGATAAATTGTCATTCAGGTGCTACTGAGTGTTGCCTTGGTTAGCAATTTTAGAATTGCCCTTACATTATTTCATTGCTCAATGTTCTAAATCCATGTGTGCACATACATATTTAGAAATGAAATGATAGGGAAGTACAATGGTTTAGGTGATCAGCAGTTTATTGATTTGAGGGTTCAGGAGAGTACATGGTTGTACTTATAAGCACTGTGAAGCCATACTCTTATTTGGGTATAGTGATCTTTGCACTGCACAGATATATGAATCAATTTTAATCATTTTTTAGAAGAAATAATTTTTAGAAGAAATAAGTATGAATTTCAGTCTAACATGTAATATACAGTAATAATAATCCAACAATTACTTTTCTTGCAAAATAGGAGTGGAACTGTCACTTCGTTGTACGAAAATGGTGAGAATTATAGTAGTTCAACTTAGTCTATTCTAATATGACTGAACACTACAATATATTCAGTCGTTTAGACCCCAGTTGAGTCTTCTAATTTCACATTCTCCTGCCAAGGGAAAAAAAAAACATGTGCATTATACACCAGTTTGAATGATGCTTTATACCTGCAGAGCCATCACTTCTTTCCTCATTGATTCAATCAGTTGATCCCTATTACGAATGGTTTCCTCTAGAGATGCAATCCTAGCTTCTCTGTCAAGCGCCTGATTTGCATCATTTGGTGTGGGAAAATTGTCATCCACATTGTTGTACAGCAAAATCATCTAAAATAGAACCACCAAGACAGTTTTAATATGTTCGTTGTAAATGAGTACTGGTAGACCATACCCTTGGAACAAAAGTGAATAGTAGAAAAATAGTTGTCAAAATTAGGATTCCAATTGCAAATATTGCTCCAGAAGTATTGAGATATGAGCTAAGAACAAATGTGTCCACAGCCAACATCACAAGGACCAGGCTTGAAATGTAGATGATTGTGGCAACATATGCAGAGTCTCTCAATCCTGGAAATTTCACCTTCCTTGTCTCAAATGCCAGCACAATGCCTACGATTTGAAATACTGCAAGGTATGCCAGCACAAGGATCTTCCAATAGAAGGGTGGGGAAGAGACAGGGTAGCACACTAGATGGTAGTATTTCTGTTTGACGCCATTAGTCTGTGAATAAATAAAATATGTTTTACTGCTGAATAAAATGTTACAAGTCATACAGCTTACTGTAATTCCTATAGGATTCTCTGTGTCTATAATTTGTGTTACCATAGCTCCCCTTAAGTATGGGACACCTGTTCCTATCGTAAGCAGCAGTATGCCGATCCCCACTATTGTAGCCACAATCAGTAGCATATGCCAGTCCTTCGTTAGCTATGAAATGAAGTATCAGCAATGCCAATTAAACCTAATCAGCCTACATTTTTTTTTGCTGTCGGTTTTTGAAAGATGGCGTAGATTCTCCACATCTTTGCAAGGACTGTTCCAAAGCAAAGAGCATATCCTGTGATAAACAGCCATTCCTTTAGCTAGACATCAGTTTCGTTATAGCAGTGATAAATGTGTATGGTTACATGCACATGTTTAGTTTTGTTTTTGGCATACCAGACATGTGGTCTGTAAAATGTTGACCTGGACTGTGGGAATGATGTACACATATACAGAAAGATACATGCACGTTGCACCAAGAATAATCAGATAGTTAAGGTTTGTACTGGACAGTCGCACCACTCTGTGTAGAGAAGGAGGGAGGGACATGACAAGAGAAAACACATTGAATGCCTTTGTGTCATATTGCTTCCAAGGATGTGTTCAAGGTGGAAATATTATTATGGTACATAGAGTATTAGGGAAAGTGTGGAACTGTGTATCGTGTATGGTTACTATTTTCTGTGCTGAAGAGTTATAATTCACTATGAAATGTAACTAGTGATGTGTTCCCTAGGCCTTGACCCCATTGAAGCATTAAAAATCTTTAGTTAACATATTCTAAATTTTTACAACTGCCAGTTCACCCATGCTTACCTCTTTTTTCTAAAGATGAGATTGAACAAGCAGCAGATTAATGTGAACACAATTCCACATGTTGACAGTATCACTAGAACTGTCACCATTGGTATGGAGTATGTCTTTATGGTTTCAACAGGTACTCCATCAGGGGGAATACCATCTGTGAATGAAGCAAAAGTGGAATAACTCATTGACAATTAGACTTAAAAGACAAATCACTTAGTACTAACTGGGGTATATGACCGAATCATTGAAACCAGGTAAAAAATTAAATCTGTAGTCTTGGGTGTAAAGGTAACCAACCTGGACCCTGGTTAGGTTACCTGTATTGAATGAAGGATACACGTCAATGCATTTTTGGTGCCACAATTTTTCCTCACCATGGTATTGGTATTGTTTGACATATATTTTGTTCTGTATGCGAGTACCATTAGCATCAAATTGGATAGGTCCCTGTTTATATGGTGAAGTAATTCATTATAAATTTGTGAATTGTGTTTCCTTTACTGATACTCCAGATATATTGGTCATTTGTATGTTCCACTGAATCAAGCATCCCATCATTTCATTGGAATATTGGAACTGCTCCAGTGGTACCAGAGAACCAGTGGTATTTTCACAACCAGTTCCATTGATATTTGCAGTCTTGACCATAGTCATGGTGCGGTTCAGAGCAATAGCAAGGACCCATACTGCATCGTAGGCTCTTCCTCCAGCATCTGATACATAATATCCACCTTGTGTAGCATGTGTCTGATACGCCATTTTAAATTGCTCTGGTAACTGAATGATGACAGGGTATAATTTCTCAATAATGCATGTTACCATTAGCATAATTAGTTGTGCACATACCATTTACTTTATTGAAGGTTATTGTAGTATAAACTTGTAGAGGAATATGGTGTAATCACGTTAGGTGGCTCAAATAGTGCCAGTCTTGCTACCTCTAGCTTGTGCATGCACACGTAATGGATTGCAATGTGTACGACTGTAAGTTATTTTGACTGGTGTATAATAATGCAGCCAAGGAATATGTAGGAATGCTTAAAAATTGTTTCTATCTTCCTGTACACTGTGAAAGCTTCATTTGCATAAGTGTATGATGGACACCTGGTTTGTCAGAACTATTCTCTAGAGGTAGTACATTTTAATGCACCATTAATGGTGGCAGCATATACGGTTCATTACTTTCTATCTTGTTATAGATATGATTTGGATCACATTGTATTTGACCTGATTGTAGGCATTAAAACACTTACTATTCCAGCATCTGCCCTATTGAAGTAGTCATCTGGAGATGGATGAATACGTATCGATAGTGTTTTGTCCAAGAAGATTTCCAGTTCATTATCAGTGCAGTTAACTACACCACCATCAACCTGTGCTGTCCACCATTTTTCAATGTACCAGTCCTGTAGTATCCAGACATATCGAGGATATGCGTAGCCACGTTTTGCAGCCTATTGTTTTTAGGTATTAGAGTAGTATTGTTATGTCATACAAAACATTGCTAGTGCACATTGATATGTTGTATACCCCTACCTGGCATATTACCTTCCTTGCAGACCCCGAATAGCAATTGAGAAAGAAAACACGATAATCCTCTGCACTCAACTTGCAAAAAAAAAAACATATCATGTATTACATATTATAGAATAGGAAATAAAATTACTCACAAAGAAGTCATTTGTTGAATTTATTGGATCAGACCCCGTTTCAAATAAACGACTTGCAACGTCGTAGTTAGCCGATTTCAAATCTTTCTCAATGATTACTTGAGCCTGAAGTTGGAAACATTGACATAAAACTGGCAATACTAAAAATCCAAATCACCCTACAGTTGTAAACAGATCTTCATTTTGAGTCAGGATTGCGATTTTATGCCATCCAAAATGGTCCATAATAGGGTAGAACGATGGATATTCAATAAGTCCTGATGGATTTGTTCTGAAGTATCTCTTGTATCTACTTCTGTCACTGAGGGCAGCACTTTCTGAAAAGTAGGATATCTGCAAAATCGAGGCTCTTAAATTATTACTTCACTAGTAGTAGCATGATGCATGTACATCATGAAGAGTAATTATGGAAGATTTCACATTAGCTTCTATAACGAATGCGGTCACCTGCTTGTTTGGTTTCGTCTAAGGCTTTGTATAAATTTGACTTCTTCATGGCTGAGGCTTTTTAAAAAGGTTTTTTTTGGTGAATTAGTATCTCATATGGTTCACTTGCATTATATGGAACCAATCCTACCCAATTTAACTTGAAACACATCATTTCATATACCTCGATTGTGGTGTGTGGTGTACATGCATTTTAGTGGCATGCTCAGCTTCTGGCTGACCTGTGAGATATTCCAATGGTGGCTGATGGCAGCTACAGGCTCAGTTGCCACAGAACACCCACATCCAATGATAGCCAGCTTCACTGGTGCACTTTGGATCCCTTGAAAGAAGGCATCCAGAGATCTGTCATATTGGCACTGCAGGATGAGGTAGAGCAGTGAGAGAGAGATCGGAGAGGGGAGGGGGCTGATATAAATTCATACATGTGTGGCATGTTAATTTATATACAAAATTTAAAAATTTCATCAATCTTATGTTGGTTCTTTTATATCTCAACAATAAAAAGGCAAAATGAAAATCTTGACAAAAATAAATAAGCTCATAACACCACAGCAAGGAAAACATTAAGAAAGTTGGTAATACAAATACTAATTATACATCGATATCGTGCACTAAAACATGAATATACGGAACGTTGCACGTGAAAATGGGCCTTGCGGATTAATATATATAGCATCCAAATCAAATAGATATAACCTCCGAAATATTAACTCTATCGGGTTCTTATATTTAACACAACATACCACACCATTTAATACTATATGTGAAAATCCATTTTGGTGCCTTACGCATGCGGGGTACCGACGTTACAAGGTCCGATACCCCGTATGGTTCAGAACAGCCACATCTCCAGGTAGGAGCGCCAAATCGGTTCAAATTCGGTACATACGTAGAAGGGTCCTGTCACTATTGATTTGTTCTGTTCGTTAATTTTACTTAATCCGTTACGGGAACAAGTAAATAAAAACATTCTCTATGAGAAAGTTGGTGGCATATAGGATTTGAAGGCAATGGTGGTGTAAAAAGGAAGGAAACAAGGGTCTAGTAATAAGGAAAAATGGAATAGTCCTATATTTAGCACACGAACAACATACTATATCCTACATATAGAAATGTGCTAAATATAGGACTATTCCATTTTTCCTTATTACTAGACCCTTGTTTCCTTCCTTTTTACACCACCATTGCCTTCAAATCCTATATGCCACCAACTTTCTCATAGAGAATGTTTTTATTTACTTGTTTCATTGATTTTTATTCATACCCGATTATGAGCCGTATAGCATGTTAAGTAATCCATCTTGATATGAGAGGGAGGTTGTAAAGGTACGACATACCATTGAGTGACCTTAACTTTTTTCGCCGAGCGAGATGCACGTTCAGGACTATGGCAATATCGCTGTCTTTTTTCAGGATCTGCTCGATACCTTGCACGTCGAGAGGTCCGTTCCTTTTCAGGATCTGAGGGGGCTTTTAAGGGGCGGCCGAAATAGAAGAGAGGTTATTAATTGTCGCCCCAGCGCGATCGAACCCACAAACGCATTTTGTATCGGGCCAGAAGCAGACAGCACCCTCTCCCCCACTAATCGCATCTCGATACCTTGCGCGTCGAGAGATCCGTTTCTTTTCAGGCTCTGCTCGATAGTTTTCACGTTTGAGAGGCCCGCTTCTTTTCAGGCTCTGCTTTGTAGTTCCGCTCGGGCTGAATCTAATACGTCGTCTCTAGTTTTGAGGTACTATGCTCGTCGTTTGGCTTTCTCCTTATCCTGACGTGCATGAAGGCATTTTGAGAAAAAAAAACTTCACTAAGTTACAAAGAGCGTCAAACCTAAACGATAGAATGATTATAGTACGCACGTGCACGTTATTAAAAATACATAACCGCCAAAGTTAATTACCACTACGTGTAGTGCCCAGACCGTACACATTTGATGTATACTGCTAGTACTTCGTATAAAGAGCGACGTAGGACCTATCCGAGTCGTGTCAGTGCAGTAAGCTATACGTGATTTGCTAACACAACCACCGATAAATGTCATGTAGCCTCGAGACGTTTTGACCACAGAAGCGAAAATGCCAGTAAATTCTGAAGCCATTGGTGTGATTTTCATTTCTTAAAAGTGTTCCTATCCCGAGTTATGCGTGGTCAAGAACAAGAACAAGAAGAAGAAGAAGAAGAACGAGAAATACGTGGGACTGGGTACGAGTTTCAAAAATTGTTTTGTTCTCTACAACCACGCGGTTTTGTGACATCAAACAAACACGAAACTGCTTGTTGTTGCCTTCTTGTACGACGACGATAACAAGGTAAGCCATCCGCTCGTCGGGAGTCTTGTTAGAAGCGGGTCGCGTTTTTTTAATGACATTCATAATCGGGGTCAAATCCTATATGAGAGTTACTAACGTAACTCTCGATACAACTGTGCAAAATAATTGCATATTTCCCGGTCGTTTCGCGCCAATTACCTATTACGACTAGCATGCATTGCTCCGCCCATATGTCACCGCCCATCTATGCACTGTACAACATCGCTTCTTGCAAACATCTGGTTCTGTTCCCCTTCTTGGCTTCTTCAATACAGCGAACAAAAGCTGAAGATTAGTAATACGTGGATTCAGCTGCCGGATTCAGCTGCCATCAGCATACGCAACACGCGTACGTAGGCCTACTAATACGCGCACGTAGAAATCGAGCGTGTTGGCTCGGTCAAACTGCTTGAGTTCCAATCCATTTATGCGTGCACAATGCTATAGAGCATGCAGCGGCGGATACAGGTTTTGGGGGGGGGGGGGGGCACGGATGGTGGGTGTGGCTGGGGGTGGGGTCGGCTTCTGGCCCGATACGAAAAGCGGGGGGGGGGGGGGGGGGGGGGGGGGGGGGGGGGGGGGGGGGGGGGGGTGCTGTCGGTTTATGGCCCGATACGAGGAGCGGGGGGGGGGGGGGGGGGGGGGGGGTGCTGTCGGATTCTGGCCCAAAACGAAGACCGGGGGGGGTGCTGTTGGTTTCTGGCCCGATACGAAGGGCGGGGGGGGGGGAGTATGATCGCGTATCGGGGGCCCGGGATATAGTACAGTAGTAGATAGAGTTCATGCGTGCGGATATCAATAGACAGGCAAGACAGCGCAATCGTGCAGCTATATTATAAAATGCGGCCCGAAAAGTTATGAATTTATTAATGAAGGGGGGGGGGGGGGGGGGGGGGGGCACGTGCCCCGAGTGCCCCCCCCCTGGATCCGCCGCTGGGCCATGAAAATGCACGGTCTCTGGGGCTAGCTTAATCTGAAACGCAACCCTTAGTTCCTTTTTGACTTCTGCACACGCACAGGTAGGTAAGCAATGCAGCTGGAATTTTGCTTTAAATTGAATGGTTGCAGCCAACCCGTGCCATCCTTTATATATACCTGTGTGACCCAGAACTATATCAGGTGTAAATATTTTGGGGACAGTGTGTTAGATTGGGTTTGACTGAAAGTGAGGGAATTAGTTCAATGGAAGTGAGGCATTTCCCAGACTTTTAGGTTCAGGAATGAATGGAAGTGATGCTTTCCCAGGCAGACTTTAGGTGGGAATCAGCCGAATTTAGCGCATTGCTATTGTTCCTATTCACCAAAACATTAAACCAAGCTTAATACATCTACATAAACAAACACTAAAAGTACATGTTTGGACCCTGTGGCCTGGGCAGCCCCGCTGTTAGGGAGTTAAATCAAGAGATTATGAACAGGTCTAGAATCAATTGTCTGGTGTTGCCATGTGCACTTCATATGCACACATGCACACAGACACATACACGCACACACGCACATGCACACACACACACACACACACACACACACACACACACACACACACACACACACACACACACACACACACACACACCACACATCAATGCCATGGGGGTAGCCTGTCATTCATATCAAAGTCAGTGCTTTGCTGCTGTAATTTCGTTTCCTAATTGTCCGCCCACATACAAACATAAAACTGCCCAGTCATCCTATTCATCACATGTCTCTCTTTTGTATTTAAAATTGTATTTCTATTGGAGCCTTTGCTTTTTCTAAATTGTCTTGTGCACTTTTATCATGCACACACATACACACACCAAGCAAGTGTGTTGTTTATGCGCACCTATTATTTCTAGTAGGTATTTGAGTGTGTGGGTGTGTGCATGTGCTTAAAAGTACATGTTCAGATCTTTGTGGCCTGGGGAGCCCCACTGTTACGGGGTTAAGTCGAGAGATGATGAACAGGTCTAGAGCCAAATTTTCAAACATGTGGTTACTAAATTGTCTGGTGTTGCCTAGTGCACTTCATACACACATACACACACATATACACACACATGCACACACACATACACACATATACACACACATGCACACACACATATACACACATGCATGCACACACACACATACACACACACACACTCATGCCATGACCCTACAGCAGGGCTGGCATGCCAAACATGAACCTGTTCAATGACACCAATTTTCCACTTGTTGCTAAGGTAGAGGCATCAGCTATAAGCTGGTCACCACCTCTCAGATATCTAAATTCCATGTATTCCATGTATTTTATACATTTGGACCCAGTATGTGAGAGTGTGTATGTATGTATGTGTTTTGTACGTGTAGTGTGTGAGTGCGTGTATGCATGCATGTGTGTGTGTGTGTGTGTGTGTGTGTGTGTGTGTGTGTGTGTGTGTGTGTGTTTTGTACTCCAGTGTTGCTAGAACTCTTGGGTACATGGGAGCCCATGGCTGCAGTTGGATGTGACCCTTTAATAAAAACGTTACAGAGGCCCAGTCTAGCCACTATCAGTACATGTAGTGATAGGGTTCACTGTCAAACACGCAAGGCTTCCAACCCCAGTGAAAAAGCATACATGTAAGCCCTTTTCCAGAGTACAAGAACCACACATGTAAATCACACACACAACACGTACAACACACACACACAAACACACAACAAATGCACACACATGCACACGCATGCACACACACACACACACACACACAGGCACGCACAGGCACATACACAACACGTACAACACACACACACACAAACACACAACAAAAATGCACACACATGCACACACACACACACACACACACACACAGGCACGCACAGGCACACACACACGTGCGCACACACGCACACACAGAGGTACACACACATGCACACACACAATCAATCTCTAAATGACATCCAGAAATTCCATTAGCTACGTGTAAGGTGGTGACAAGCAGAGGCCAGTCTATAGCTGATGCCTCTGTCCATAGGACCCAGCAACAAGTGGAAACACTCACTCCAGATCTTAATAACTGGTGTCATAAAACAGGCATATTTTCGATCTTTGTGGCCTTGGCAGCCCTGCTGTGCATAGTGGTAGGGGTTTGGATAGGTGGTGGACAGGTCTAGAGCCATGAGCCTTACCAAAGCTTCCAGCAATACACTGAGGTGAGCTTAAGCGATGTAAATCACCGAGCCTATTGTGGTTAGCAGGCTTATCATGATGGTGGGGGTAGTCGACCTATGGCATAAGAAGAGTCCATGCAGCCAAGTCGCAACATGGATGGGTCAAGGTGAAGGGCAATTAATGGAATCACAGAAAGCCAGCTCAGGATCTATCTATCCATAGCGTTGGAGATTCTTAGCCTGGATTCATGTGCTGTATATTGAAAACCTCTACAGCTGTGAGTGATGGCGTATGGTTGTGCACTGACTCAGCTGCTGGTGTTACTCAACCTTATAAGTTAGTACTTAGTATCATGGGACATGAGCATCCAGTGTAGGTGATGGGACATGAGCATCTAGTAGAGGCCATGGGTACATTAGTGGAAGCCAAACAGGAGCAGTAGAATAAACGGAAAGTGCATACGAGGTGAATTAACCAATAATTGCCGGACGTAAGGTGGTATACCTAAGGTACATGTATACCTTACGATTTTCAAATAAAAAATGCAGCGTAAAATTTGGCGATTTGCGATCGAAGTACTGGTACATTACAGCTTTCAATGGACCAGGCTCTAACTGCCACGAGCTGCCGCATCAGCCACTAGTGCCGTTCTGGCGATACATGCCGCTGAGTAACAAACGGCATCGTTCGCGTTAGGCGCTGCATAGAAAAACACTGTTTTTGAAGGCACTGCAGTTCCACAACCAAAGAAATACAAGTTTTAGTGTTCAACAGAATATTACTACTCTGAATTTCGAACCTCGTTTTCAACAGGCATGCAATTCGTACCTCTAGCCAACTGTCAAGCAATGCCATTGCCGCTTCATCACGATATGCCTTCGCCGCTTCATTACGATATGGTTTTTCATAGTGGTGGCAGTTTTGCACAGTTGAGCTATTGAGTGACATTCGTACTTACACTGGTTTGTAACATACATGAAAAGGTTAATAAATTCGTTTGGAAATCAATATTGTTCATCAGAACATTAAAAGCCCAACGTAAGGTATACCTTACGTTTCCGTAAGGTATAACTTACGTTTTTTCAGGCAATTATAGGTTAAAGACCAACAGGCTATAATGCTGGAGGTACAAGTGTGAGCAGAATGGTGTCAACAAGAGTGGGTGGTTTGTACTTGTGTGTGTGTGTGTGTGTGTGTGTGTGTGTGTGTGTGTGTGTGTTTGTTTGTGTGAGTGTGTGTGTTTGTGCATGCATGCCTGTGTTCATAAGTGTGCATTCTTAATGTGCTCATAGCAACAAGAGACAACAGGGAAATTAGATAATAATTCAAACACGAATTTACAAAGCCGAGGCCAGTTGGGTGTGCGTGTGTGCATGTGTGTGTGTGTGTGTGTGTGTGTGTGTGTGTGTGTGTGTGTGTGTGCATGTGCGTGTGTGCATGTGTGTGTGTGTGTCTAAAAGTGCAAAAGGCAACAAGAGACCTGTTGTTGTAATTGGTAATAAAATTGCCAGAGCAAAGAAACACAAATTTACACAAACAATGAGCATGTGACTGCAGTTGCAAGTGTATGATAGTGCTTGTGTGTGGTGTGTATGTGTGTGCATGCATAAATGTGCACATTGAAACACAAGACAATTTAGAAAAGCAAAGGCTCCAATAGAAATACAAAGAGAAACATGTGATGAATAGGATGACTGCTAAAGCCAGTTTTGTGTTTGTATGTGGGTGAACAAGTTAGGAAATAAAATAAATTACAATACAAACATTGATGTTGATGTGTGAATGACTGACTGCCCATGGTGTGTGTGTGTGTGTGTGTGTGTGTGTGTGTGTGTGTGTGTGCGTGCGTGTGCATGTGTGTGTGTGTTTGTGTGTGTGTGTGTGTTTGTGTGTGTGTGTGTGTGTGTTTGTGTGTGTGTGTGTGTGTGTGTGTGTGTGTGTGTGTTTGTGTGTGTGATTGTACATGGCAACATCGCAATACATTAAATTCAGCTAATTCCCACCTAAATTTTAGCCTGGAGTATCCCCTAGGAAAGCCTCAACCCTAAGCCTAAAAGACTGGACAAAACCTCACCTCCATTGAACTAATTCCCTCATTTTCAGTCATACCCAATCTAACACACTGTAACCAAAATATTGACACCTGGTATGGTTCCAGGTCATAAATGTATATATAAAGGATGGTAGGGGTGGGTTGCAATCACTCAGTTTACAGCTGAATGACAGCTGCATTGCTTACCACCTGTGCATTGGCTGTACTTATACATGTATTGCTACAGGGGTTATTGTTTATACATTAATGGCAGGCAGCACCCTTTGGGCGTTTACCCTGACCTAATCACCTTACCCTGACCAGCGTCAAGGTGTGGGCTAACGAAATGGTAACCTTGGTTCCGGTCGCACTCAGGGTATGGGGACAGCACACCCACTGTTGCCTGACCCTTTTTGGGCAAACAATCAACTATGCCAAGCACACATCAATTGCAAGCTAAGCATGAGG